>NW_026531109.1:56488-130260 GCF_020745825.1 Agelaius phoeniceus | reverse complement strand
GTGGATTTGGGGGGACTACAGGTGAATTTTTTGGGGGCAATTTTGGGTAGATCTGGAGAGAATTTTGAGGGAAGTTTGGGGAGATTTTTGGGATTTGGGAGGATTTTTGAGGGAAATTTGGAGGAAATTTGGGTGAATTTGGGGGAACGTTGGGTGATTTTTTGGGGGAATTTTGGATGGATTTTGAGGGGATTTGAGGGAATTTTGAGAGAGAATTTGGGTGGATTTGGGGGGACGACAGGTGAATTTTTTGGGGGCAATTTTGGGTAGATCTGGAGAGAATTTTGGGGTAATTTGGGGAGATTTTTGGGATTTGGGAGGATTTTTGAGGGAAATTTGGAGGAAATTTGGGTGAATTTGGGGGAACGTTGGGTGATTTTTTTGGGGGAGTTTTGGATGGATTTTGAGGGGATTTGAGGGAATTTGAGAGAAAATTTGGGTGGATTTGGGGTGACTACAGGTGAATTTTTTGGGGCAATTTGGGTAGATCTGGAGAGAATTTTGGGGTAATCTGGGGAGGTTTTTTGGGGAATTTTGGGTGGATTTTGAGGAGATTTTGACGCCTCTGTGCGAGGGCTGCCTCAGTGTATCCGGGCAGATTTGGGGTGGCTCCGGGTGGATTTTGGGGGGTGTCTCTGGGGGTTTCCCCCCCTGCTGACCCCCCTGTCCCCCCAGATGCCCTGAGGGAGACCCGTAGGTACAACGTGGGGGACAAGGAGGCTCTGGGCACCAGCCCGGCCGCGCTGGAGCACTTCCACATGAAACTGTTCCGTGCCCAGAGGAACCTGTACCTGGCTGGCTTCGCCCTGCTGCTCTCCTTGTGAGCCTGGGGGGGATTTGGGGGGCCCTGGATACAATTTGGGGGGTCCCAGACACAATCTGGGGGGTTTGGGGGTGACCTAACCCTGATCTTGGCCTAGGCTGCACTCAAAGCCTCCAGACAGGGCCTCACACAGGCCCAAAGAGCTCGGGGGGGGGGGGATTCAGGGGGGTTTGTGAGGTCTCTGACCCAAATTTGGGGGTCCCTCAGCTCAATTTGAGGCTCTCTCACCCCAGTTTTGGGTTCCTGACCCCTATTTGTGCCCCCCAACTCCTGAGGCGCCTCCGGGCCCTGATCTTGGCCTAGGCCGCACTCGAGGCCTCCAGCCAGGCCTCAGCCCAACAGGCCCAGGGAGCTCAGGGGGGGCTCTGGCAGACCCAGGGGGGTCTCTAACCCCAATTTGGGGGTCCTTGACCCCAATTTGGGGGGTCCTTGACCTCAATTTGGGGGGTCCTTCATCCCAAACTTGTCCCTCCAACTCCTGAGGCGCTTCCAGGCCCTGATCTCAGCCTAGGCCGCACTCGAGGCCTTCAGCCAGGCCTCAGCCCAACAGGCCTGAGGAGCTGAGGGGGGGACTCTGGGTGATCCAGGGGGGTCTCTAACCCAAATTTGGGGGTCCTTGACCCCAATTTAGGGGGTCCTTCATCCCAAATTTGTCCCTCCAACTCCTGAGGCGCTTCCAGGCCCTGATCTCGGCCTAGGCCGCACTCGAGGCCTCCAGCCAGGCCTCAGCCCAACAGGCCCAGGGAGCTCAGGGGGGGTTCTGGGTGACCCCAGGGGGATCCCTAAGCCAAATTTGGGGTCCCTCACCCCCATTTTTGTCCTCCCCAGCCTCCTGAGGCGCCTGGTGACGCTGATCTCGGCCCAGGCTGCCCTGGGTGCCTCCAGCCAAGCGTTCCGCAAGCAGGCCGAGGGCGCCAGCCAGGCCGCACGGCAGTACCTGGAGGACAACGACGCCCTCAGGAAGGTACAGGCTGCCCTAAAACACCTGGAAAAAAAAAACCCCAAAACCACCTGAAAACAACCCCAAAAACCACCTGGAAACAACCCCAAAACCACCTGAAAACAACCCCAAAAAAACACCCAAAAAACACCTGAAAACAACCCAAAAAATACCTGAAAACAACCCCAAAAACCACCTGGAAACAACCCCAAAAAACACCCCAAAAACCACCTGAAAACAACCCCAAAAACCACCTGAAAACAACCCCAAAAAACACCTGGAAACAACCCCAAAAAACACCTGGAAACAACCCCAAAAACCACCTGGAAACAACCCCAAAAACCACCTGAAAACAACCCCAAAAAACACCTGAAAACAACCCCAAAAAACACCCCAAAAACCACCTGAAAACAACCCCAAAACCACCTGAAAACAATCCAAAAAAACACCTGAAAACAATCCAAAAAAACACCTGAAAACAATCCAAAAAACCACCTGAAAACAATCCAAAAAAACACCTGGAAACAACCCCAAAAACCATCTGAAAACAACCCCAAAAACCACCTGAAAACAACCCCAAAAACCACCTGGAAACAACCCCAAAAAACACCTGGAAACAAACCCAAAAACACCCCAAAAACCACCTGAAAACAACCCCAAAAATACCTGAAAACAACCCCAAAAACCACCTGGAAACAACCCCAAAAAACACCCCAAAAATCACCTGAAAACAACCCCAAAACCACCTGGAAACAACCCCAAAAAACACCTGGAAACAATCCCAAAAACACCTGGAAACAACCCCAAAAACACCCAAAAACCACCTGAAAACAACCCCAAAAAACACCTGGAAACAACCCCAAAAACCACCTGAAAACAACCCCAAAAACACCTGGGATACCTAAAAACACCTGGGATCCCCTAAAACCAAAAAAATCAGAATAAACCCCCAAAAAATCAGAATAAACTGCCCCCAAAAATAGGATAAGTCGCTCAAAAAAATCAGGATAAACTCCCAAAAAAACCCTAAAAAAATTGGAATAAACCCCCAAAAAACCCTAAAAAAAATCAGGATAAAACCCCAACCCCCTGATTTAACCCCTCAGACCCCCCAAAAACCCTGAACCCCCCCTTTTTTGTGCCCCTCAGCAACTGAAGGAGTCTGGGGGGCCCCGTCCCCCACCCGGGACGAGAATGAGACCCTCAAGGCCAAGGTGGAGTCACTGAAGGAGGAGCTGGAGCTCAGCAAGAAGGGTAAGGGGGAAATTTGGGGATTTTTGGGGGGTTAAAGGGGAATTTTGGGGATTTTTGAGGAGTTTAAAGGGGAATTTTGGGGATTTTAGGGGGATCTGGGGGGGTTAAAGGGGAATTTTGGGGGGGTTAGAGGGGAATTTTGGGGATTTTAGGGGGGTCTGGGGGGGTTAAAGGGGAATTTGGGGGGGGTTAAAGGGGAATTTTGGGCATTTTTGGGGAGTTAAAGGGGAATTTTAGGGGGATCTGAAGGGCTTAAAGGGGAATTTGGGGGGGGGGTTTTAAAGGGGAATTTTTGGGGGGTCTGAGGAAATAAAGAGGGATTTTGGGGGGAAAATTTGTGAATTTAGGGTGGTTTGGGATGGTGATGAGGAATTTGAGGGATTTAAAGGGGATTTGGGGGGTCTGAGAAATTTAAAGAGGGATTTTGGGGGAATTTTGGAGAATTTTGAGGGAGTCTGGGAGGGGTTATGGAAGAATTTGGGGGAATTTGAGGTGACCCTGAGCTCCTCAAAAATGGGGCGGTCTGGAGGATTTGGGGGTGTCAGGAGGGGTTTGGGGGGGTCAGAAAAAATTCCAAAATTCCTCAAAATCCCCCAAATTTCCCCCAAAATTCCCCCCAGCTCTGGAGAAGGCCGAGAGCGAGGTGCAGGCCATGAGGCGCCAGGCCCAGGGCCTGACCCGCGAGTACGATCGGCTGCTGGAGGAGCACGCCAGGCTGCAGGTACCCCAAAACACCCCAAAAACACCCCAAAAATACCCCAAAAAATACCTCAGACCCCACCCCAAAACACCCCCAGAACACCCCAAAAAATACCTCAGACCCCACCCCAAAACACCCCCAAAACACCCCAAAAATACCCCAAAAACTGCCCCAAAAAACCACCCCCAAAATACGCCAAAAATACCCCAAAAACCGCCCCAAAAAACACCCCCAAAATACCCCAAAAAATACCTCACACTCCACCCCAAAATACCCCCAAAACACCCCAAAAAATACCTCAGACCCCACCCCAAAACACCCCCAAACCACCCCAAAAATACCTCCAACCCACCCCTAAATACCCCCAAACCACCCCAAAAATACCTCCAACCCCACCCCAAAATTCCCCCAAACCACCCCAAAAAATACCTCAGACCCCACCCCTAAATACCCCCAAACCAACCCAAAAATACCCCAAAAACTGCCCCAAAAACCACCCCAAAATACCCCAAAGCACCCAAAAACTACCCCCAAAATACCTCTAAATACCCCAAAAACCCCCAAAATAAATACCCCCAAAAATACACCAAAAATACTCCCAAAGCACCCAAAGAATACCCCCAAAATACCCCAAAAAACCCCAAAATGAGTACCCCAAAAATACCATAAAACACCCCCAAAAATACCCTTGAAATACACCCCCAAATACCACAAAAATACCACAAAATGCACCCCAAAATACCAGAACCCACCCCAAAAATAGCCTCCAAAATGCCACAAAAATATTCCTCAAAATATCCCCAAAAATACCTCACAATAACCCAAAATACCTCAAAAAATATATCCCAAAAATGTCCTCCAAAAAACCCCAAAACCCCCCCAAAAATACCATAAAAATACCGCCCAAAACACCCCAAAATACCCCTCAAAATACCATAAAAACACCCCAAAATACCCCTGGGGACCCCAGTAATACCCCCCAAAAAATATCCTGAGGGGACCCCCAAAATTCCCCCCAAAACTCCCCAAATCCCATTGGGGACCCCCCAAAATCTCCTCCAGGACCCCCCAAACCCCCTCTGTGGGTCCCCCTAAATTCCCAAATCCCCCCCAGTGCACCCCAAAACGCCCTCGGGACCCCCAAAACCCCTCGGGACCCCCAAAATCCCTTCCAGGACCCCCAAAATCCCTTCCCAACCCCCAAATCCCCCCAGTGCACCCCAAAATCCCTCGGGACCCCCAAAACCTCCCTCAATTCCCCCTTTGCCCCCCCCAGGCCGCCCACGACGGACCCCGGGACAAGAAGGAGGAGTGAGGGGCGGGGCCACGTTGAGACCACGCCCACAAACAGCTTCAAACCACGCCCACAACGGTTGTAAACCCCGCCCCTGGGACCAGGCCACGCCCCCAACAGCCTCTTCCGGACCAAGCCCCGCCCTCATGACAAGGCCACGCCCTCAACACCATATTTGGGGGGGTTCTGGTGTCATTTTTGGGACCTTTCACCCTTTTTTTGGGGTCCAAATCTCATTTTTCGGGGGGTCCAAGCCTCGTTTTGGGGAGGCTGAACCCCCCCTTTTGTCCCCCCCTCTTCCCAGGGGGTTTTTTGGGGGGGCAATGGGGACCCCTCTCCTTTTTTTCGGCTTCAATAAAATCACCTCGGGTTGGGACTCGGTTGGTTTGGGACCCCAAATCCTCCCTGGGACCCCAAATTTCCCCCCTAAGACCCCAAATTCCATCATGGGACCTCCCAAATTCTCCCTGGGACCCCAAATTTCCCCCCTAAGACCCCAAATTCCATCATTGACCTCCCAGTTTCCCTCTGGGACCCCCAAATTTCCCCCCTAAGACCCCAAATTCCATCTTGGGGACCTCCCAATTTCCCTCTGGGACCCCAAAATCCCCTGTGGGACCCCAAGAGACCCCGAGGTTTCACCTTCTTTTATTGGCACCGTGCACAGTTTGGGGGGCTCAGTGGGGGCAGGACCCCTCTCTATGGGGCAGGACCCCTCTCTATGGGGCAGGGGCTCCACCAGGGATCCCCAATTTTGGGGCAAGACCCCCAATTTTTGGGGTAAAATCCCCCTTTATGGGGCAGGAGGGCCTTGCTATGGGGCACAACCCCGAGTTGTGGGGCAGAACCCCCAGGTTATGGGGCAGAACCCCCCAGTTATGGGGCAGAACCCCCAAGTTATGGGGTGGGGGGACCCCCAGTTATGGGGTGGGGTGCAGGGTCCGGGCGTGGCCCCGCAGAGCCTCGAATTCCCGCTGGACAAAATCGGTCAGAGCCTTACGGAGCTCAACCTGTGGGGCACAGACACCGAGCTGTGGGGCTGGGATCCAGGGATTTATGGGATCTATGGGGCACAGACACTGAGCTGTGGGGCTGGGAAAGGGATTTATGGGATCTATGGGGCACAGACACCGAGCTGTGGGCTGGGATCCAGGTATTTATGGGATCTATGGGGCAGAGACACCGAGCTGTGGGGCTGGGAAAGGGATTTATGGGATCTGTGGGGCACAGACACCGAGCTGTGGGGCTGGGATCCAGGGATTTATGGGATCTATGGGGCACAGACACCGAGCTGTGGGGCTGGGATCCAGGGATTTATGGGATTGGGATCCAAGGATTTATGGGGCAGGGATTCATGGATTTATGGGGCTGGGATCCAGGGATTTGTGGGGCTGGGATCCAGGGATTTATGGGGCTGGGATTCATGGATTTATGGGGTTGGGATCCAGGGATTTATGGGGCTGTGATCCAATGATTTATGGGGCAGGGATTCATGGATTTATGGGCTGGGATCCAGGGATTTGTGGGGCAGGGATTCATGGATTTATGGGGTTGGGATCCAGGGATTTATGAGATCTATGGGGCACAGACACTGAGCTGTGGGGCTGGGAAAGGGATTTATGGGGCTGGGAAAAGGAAGCCATGGATCTGTGGGGCAGGGATTCATGGATTTATGGGATTGGGATCCAAGGATTTATGGGGCTGGGATCCAGGGATTTATGGGGCTGGGATCCAGGGATTTGTGGGGCTGGGATCCAGGGATTTGTGGGGCTGGGATCCAGGGATTTATGGGGCTGGGACCCACAGATCTCTGGGGCAGAACCCCCAAATCCCGAGGTAAGAACTCCCCAAATCTTGGGATCAGAACCCCGAAATCTCAGGGTCCAAACCCCCCAGATCTCAGGGTCAGAAACCCCCAAATCTTGGGGTCAGAACCCAAATCTATGGGGCAAACCCCAAATTTCTGGCATAAATCCCAATTCTGTGGGGTAAACCCTCAATCTTGGGGTCAGACCCCCCCAAATCCCAGGGTCAAAACCCCAAATCTTGGGGTCAGAAACCCCCAAAATCTCTGGGTCAAACCCCAAATCTCGAGGTCAAAATCCCCAAATCCCGGGGTCAGAACTCCCTAAATCTCGGGGTCAGACCCCAAATTTCTGGGGCAAATCCCAATTCTATGGGGTAAACCCTAAATCTTGGGGTCAGATCCCCCCAAATCTCGGGGTCAGGACCCCCCAAATGTGGGGGTCCCACCCCACACCCACCGTGGGGGTCCCCTCGCTGCGCAGCCGCTCCAGGAGGGGTCGGGCACTGAACGGGCGCCCCACGACCACCGTGATGTGCTGGGGGGGGGGGAAATGGGGTCAGGGGGAGCAGGGACCCCCAAAACCCACCCTGAGACCCCCAAAATGCACCCTGGGACACCCAAAACCCACCCTGAGACCCCCAAAATGCACCCTGAGACCCCCAGAATGCACCCTGAAACTCCAAAACCCACCCTGAGACCCCAGAATGCACCCTGAGACCACCCAAAACCCACCCTGGGACACCCAAAACCTACCCTGAGACCCCAAATCCACCCTGGACCCCCAAATCCACCCTGAGACCCCCAAAACCCACCCTGAAACCACCAGAATCCACCCTGAGACCCCCAAAATGCACCCTGGGACACCCAAATCCACCCTGAAACTCCAAAATTCACCCTGAGACCCCCAAATCCACCCTGAGACCCTCAGAATCCATCCTGAGACCCCCAAAATGCACCCTGAGACCACCCAAAATCCACCCTGAGACCCCCAAAATCCACCCTGAGACCCCCAGAATCCACCCAGAGACCCCAAAACCCACCCTGAGATCCCCAAATCCACCCTGAGACCCCAAAATCCACCCTGAAACCACCAGAATCCACCCTGAGACCCCCAGAATCCCACAGAGACCCCCAAATCCACCCTGAGACCCCCAAATCCACCCTGGGACACCCAGAATCCCACAGAGATCCCAAAAATCCCCATAGAGATCCCAAAATCCCCTCAGAGACCCCTCCAAAACTGCCCCCAAATGTCGCCCAGAGACCCCAAAACTCCCCCAGAGATCTCAAACCCCTCAGAGACCCCAAAATCTCCTCAAAGACCCCCAAAAAACCCCCCCAAAATGTCACTCAGAGACCCCAAAATCCCCTCAGAGATCCCAAATCCCCCAGAGACCCCCAAAACCCCCTGAGGCCCCCCCAAAACCCCTCCATAGACCCCAAAATATCCCACAGAGCCCCCCAAAAAAAAACCCAGAGATGGCAAAAACATCCTAAAAAATCCCACAGAGATCCCAAAAAATCCCCCCCAGAGACCCCAAAATCCCCTCAGAGACCCCCCAAATGTCCCCCAGACCCCCCAAAACTCCCCCAGAGACCCCAAAAGTGCCCCCAGCCCCCCCATTTCCCCTCACCTGCCCCACCCGGGGCACGTAGGGCCGATGGTTGGGGAGGACATCGCTCATCCCTGGGGGGGGGTGGGGAACACAAAATGAGGGGGGGCACAACCGTGGGACCCCTCCCCAAAATCAGAACCGACCCCCCCCAACTTCCCTGACCCCCCCATGGTCACAAAATCTCCCCTGGTCACCCCAAAATCTTCGAGGTCACAGCCCAAAATCACCTGGGACAGAATAAAAACCCCTTGGGACCCCCCCCAAAACATCCCCAAAAACCCCTTGGGACCCCCCCCAAAACATCCCCAAAAACCCCTTGGGACCCCCCCCAAAAACCCCTCGGGACCCCCCTAAAAAATCCCCAAAAACCCCTCGGGACCCCCCAAAACATCCCCAAAAACCCCTTGGGACCCCCCCCCCAAAAACCCCTTGGGACCCCCCCCCAAAACATCCCCAAAAACCCCTCGGGACCCCCCAAAACATCCCCAAAAACCCCTCGGGACCCCCCCCAAAAACCCCTCGGGACCCCCCCTAAACCACCCTAAAACCTCCCCAAACCCCCCTGGGACCCCCCAAAATCTTCCTCTGTGCCCCACCCCAGTCACCCCAAGACCCCAAAATCCCCCCAGACCCCTCCCCAAAACCCCCCTGGTGTTCCCCCAAAACCCCCAAGACCCCCCCAAAACCCCTCAGTGCCCCCTGGGACCCCCCAAAATCCTCCCCTGTGCCCCTTTCAGGATTCCCCAGACCCCTCCTGTGCCCCCCAAACCCCCAGGACCCCCCAGACCCCTCCCCAAAAGCTCCCTCAGTGTCCCCCCAAGACCCCCAGGGCCCCCCAAAACCCCTCAGTGCCCCCTCAGACCCCCCAAACTCCCCTGGGACCCCCCAAAATCTTCTCCTGTATCCCCCCAGGACCCCTCCCCAAAGGCTCTCTCAGTGTCCCCCAGCCCCTCAAGCTCCCCCAAATCCCTCCAAGACCCCCCCAAAGCCCCCCAGAACCCCCCCAAATCCCTCCAAGACCCCCCTAAAGGCCCCCAGGACCCCCTAAAGCCCCTCGGGACCCCCCAAATCCCCCCAGGACCCCCCAAATCCCCCTCACCCCCGTGCCACAGCGGGAGGATCACGGGGTCCCTGCGACACTCGGCCAGGAGCCGCCCGATGCCTGGGGGGGGGGGGGGAGAATTTGGGGGCATTTTTGGGGGGCTTTGGAACCCCCAGAGGGGATTTGGGGGGGCTCTGGATCCCTAGGGGGGATTTGGGGGATTTGGGGAGGGGGTTTGAGGGGAGCCAGGGGGGGTTTTGGGGTGATTGGAGGGGTTTTGGGGGGGGGGGGCTTCAGAGCCCTAAAGGGGAATTTGGGGGAAGTTTTGGGGGTCTCAAAGGGGTCTGGGAGGGATTTAGGGGATTTTGGGGGGGCTTTGGAACCCCAGGAAGGATTTGGGGAGGGGCCCAGGGGGGTTTTGGGGTGATTGGAGGGGTCTGGGGGGGGAAATCTTAAAACCCTGAGGGGGAATTTGGGAGGAATTTGGGGGAAGTTTTGGGGGTCTCAAAGGGGTTTGGGAGGGATTTGGGGGCATTTTTGGGGGGCTTTGGGACCCCCAGAGGGGATTTGGGGGGGCTCTGGATCCCTAGGGGGAATTTGGGGGATTTGGGGAGGGGGTTTGAGGGGATTTTGGGGTGATTGGAGGGGTTTGGGGAGGTCTGGAGGGGTCTTCAGAACCCCACTGAGGGAATTTGGGGCAAGTTTGGGATTTTTGGGGCGTTTTTTGGGGGGGATTTTTGGGGTCCCGGGGTGTTTGTGGTGGGGTCTACAGGGATTTTGAGGGTTTTAGGGGGGATTTTTGGGGTCCCAAAGGTTTTGGGGGGGATCCAAGGGGGATTTTTGGGGTTTTTGGGGGTTTTTTTTGGGGGTCTCACCCCACTTGAAGCGAGCGACCTCCTGGCCCAGGTTCACTTTACCTGAGGGGGGAAAAAATGGGGCTGGGGGGGTCAGGACCCCCAAAATCTCCCCAGGGGACCCCAAAATCCCCTCAAGAAACCCAAAAATCCCCCAAGGACACCCAAAATTCCACCCACGACCCCCAAAATCCCCCAAGGACACCCAAAATCTCCCCAGGGGACCCCAAAATCCCCTCAAGAAACCCCAAAAATCCCCCAAGGACACCCAAAATTCCCCTCAAGAAACCCAAAAATCCTCCAAGGACACCCAAAATTCCACCCACGACCCCCAAAATCCCCCAGGGACCCCAAAATCTCCCCAGGGGACCCCAAAATCCCCTCAAGAAACCCCAAAAATCCCCCAAGGACACCCAAAATTCCCCCCAGTACCCCAAAATCACCTCAAGAAATCCAAAAACCCCCCTGGGACCCCCAAAATTCCACTATGAGACCCCCAAAAATCCCCCCAGGGACCCCTCCCAGGTCTTCCCAGTCCCATCCCAGTCCCTCCCAGTGCTCCCATTTTCCTCCCAGTCTATCCCAGTCCTCTCAATCCCTTCCCAGTCCCATCCCAGTCCCTCCCAGTGCTCCCATTTTCCTCCCAGTCCATCCCAGTTCATCTCAATCCCCTCCCAGTCCCTCCCAGTGCTCCCAGTACCCTCGGGGAACACGTGCACCCAGTCTCCCTGGTTGAGCTTTTCCAGTATGAAATCCATGCCCCGCTGGTAGACGCCATCCCCTGCGGGACCAGTTCAAACTGGGACCCTCCCAGTACGGACTGGGAACGGCCTCAGAGCAACCACAGCCATCCCAGTATGGACTGGAACCCTCCCAGTCCATACTGGGAACGACCCAGCGCCTCCCAGTACAAATCAGAAGCCTCCCAGTCCCTCCCAGTGCTCCCAGTTCCCCTCAGTCCATTCCCAGTTTGTCCCAGTCCCTCCCAGTCTGTCCCAGTTCCCCCAGTTACCGTGGCACACCAGCACGCAGCGCCCCCAGTCCCTCCCAGTCCATTCCCAGTTTGTCCCAGTCCCTCCCACTCCCTCCCAATCCCATCCCAGTCCCTCCCAGTTTGTCCCAGTGCTCCCAGTTACTGCAGCACACGGGCACGCAGTACCCTCAGTCCCCTCCCAGTCCATTCCCAGTTTGTTCCAGTCCCTCCCAGTCCCCTCCCAGTCCCTCCCAGTCTGTCCCAGTTACCACAGCACATGGGCATGCAGTGCTCCCAGTTTGTCCCAGTCCCCCCCAGTCTATCCCAGTCCCTCCCAGTCCGTCCCAGTTTGTCCCAGTGTGTCCCAGTCCCTCCCAGTCTGTCCCAGTTTCCCCCGTTACCCGCAGCACATGGGCACTCAGTGCTCCCAGTCCCTCCCAGTCCCTCCCAGTCCCCCCCAATCCTATCCCAGTCCCTCCCCCAGTTTGTCCCAGTCTCTCCCAGTCCCCCCCAGTCTGTCCCGGTGTGTCCCAATCCCATCCCAGTCCATTCCCAGTTTGTCCCAGTCCCTCCCAGTTCCCCCAGTTACTGCGGCACACAGGCACGCAGTGCTCCCAGTCCCTCTCAGTCCCTCCCAGTCCCTCCCAGTCCCCCCCAGTCCCTCCCAGTCCCTCCCAGTCCCTCCCAGTCCCCCCCAGTCCCTCCCAGTCCCTCCCAGTTTGTCCCAGTCCCCTCCCAGTTTGTCCCAGTTTGTCCCAGTACCGCGGCACACGGGCACGCAGCGGCCCAGGCTGAAGAAGAGCGAGTGCAGCTCCCGGGTGAAGCAAATGTCAGCGGCCGTGGGGGTCCTGGGGGAGGGCAAACGTGGGGAGGGGGCGCTGGGACCCCCCAAAACCGCCCTGGGACCCCCCCAAACCCCCCTGGGACCCCCAAACCGCCCTGGGACCCCCCCAAAACCCCCCAGCCCCAGCCCCAGCCCCTACCAGCGCATCCTGGGCAGGTTCCAGACGTGGCGCAGCTTCAGGGACCCTGGGGGGGTCACGGGGGTCACGGGGACCCCCAAAAAACCCCTGAGACCCCCCCCAGACCCCCAAAAACCCCCTGAGACCCCCCCAGACCCCCAAAACCCCCTGAGACCCCCCCAGAACCCCCCAAACCCTTCAGACCCCCCCAGAACCCCCCAAAACCCCCTGAGACCCCCCCCCAGAACCCCCAAAAAACCCCTGAGACCCCCCCCAGACCCCCCAAACCCCCCGAGACCCCCCCAGAACCCCCCAAAACCCCCCGAGACTCCTCCAGAACCCCCCAAAACCCCCTGAGACCCCCCCCCAAATCCTTTAGATCCCCCCCAGACCCTTCAGACCCCCCCAGACCCCTCAAATCCCCCCTTCAACCCCTTTAGGACCCCCCCAGATCCCTCAGGACCCTCCACACCCCCCCAGGCCCCTCGAGGACCCCCAAAACCCACCCAGGACCCCCCCAAAACTCTTCAGACCCCCCCCCAAATTGTTCAAACCTCCTCAAGACCCCCCCAGATTTTTCCTTCATCCCCTTCAGGACCCCCCCAAACCCCTTCAGGACCCCCCCCCAAATTCCTTCTCCAACCCCTTTAGGACCTCCTGGGACCCCCCAAACACCCCCAGGAACCCCCAAACCCTTCAGACCCACCCAAGACCCCCCCCACATTCCTCCTCCAACCCCTTTAGAACCCCCCAGCCCCTCAAGGACCCATCAAGGACCCCCCCAAAACTCCCAAAATCCTTCAGATCTCCCCCCCAAATTCCTCCTCCAACCCCTTTAGAACCCCCCAGGACCCCCCAGCCTCTCAAGGACCCCCAGGACCCCCCAAAACCCTTCAGATCCCCCTCTCCAATGCCCCCCCAGCCTCTTTAGGACCCTCCAGGACCCTCCCAGCCCCTCTAGGACACCCCCAAACCCCCCCGGGACCCCCCAAAACCCTTCAAAACCCCTCAAATTCCCCCCTAAACCCCTCTAGGACCCCCTTTAGGACCCCCCCTCCCCAAATACCCCAGAGGTGGGGGTCGTCCATGCAGGAGGCGTGGTTGGACAGGGTCAGCAGGGGGGTCCCGGGCCCCCTCCTCTCCACCAGCTCGTGCAGAACCTCAGCGTTGTGAACCCGCAGCCGGTTCAGGTACCCTGGGGAGGGGAGGGGGTCCGGGGGGGCTTTGGGGGGGTCCTCAAGGAGGTTTAAGGGGGTTTGGGGGGTCCTCAAGGGGTTCTGAAGGGGTTGGAGAGGGAATTTGAGGGGTCTTGGAGGGGTCTGGAGGGTTTTAGGGGCTCTCAAAGGAGCTGGGGGTCCCCAGGGGTGCTTGGGAACAGATCCCAAATACATTTGGGGAGGGGTCCCGAGGATCTGACAAGATTTGGGGGGGTCCCAAACCTACTGGGGGGGGGTCCTGAAAAGATAAAGGGATGGGACCCCCCCAAATGGGTTCGGGGTGGCCTGGGGTGGTCTGGGGGTGACGTCCAGGAGGGATTTTGGGGGGGTCTCCCCTCAGAACCGGGATTTGGGAGGGTTTCCCCTCAGAACCGGGATTTTGGAGGGGTTTCCCCTCAGAACCGGGATTTGAGGAGGGGTCTCCCCTCACAACTGGGATTTTGGGGTGGTTTCCCCTCAGAACGGGGATCTAGGGGGGGGTCTCTCCCTCTGAACCGGGATTTGAGGAGGGGTCTCCCCAGATTTAGGGGGGGGGGGGTCACTCACGGGTCCACACGCAGCTGTAGGTGCCCACCAGGCCCGTGACCACGCGGCTCGCCAGGGCCCAGCGCCGCGACGGCTCCGTGGGGAACGGCCACTGCACGGCCAGCGGCATCCTCGGGGGGGGCACCGGCCCCCGGCCCCCCCCGGGACCCTCCGGGACCCCCCAAAGCCCCCCCGGGACCCCCCAAAATCCCCCCGGCCCCGCTGCCCCCGCCGCGCTGCCGTAAAGCGCGCCGCACGCCCCTGAGGCTGTCGTACGAGCCGCCGTCAAGCGAGGCGCGCTCAGAGCTGCGCCGTGGCGCGGCACAAAGGAGGGCGCGGGGGGGGAATTCGGTGCTCACGGAGCCGTCTCGGAGGCACCGGAATTCCCTCGGGGTCCTCCTAAAACTCCCTCGGGACCCTCCCGGGACCCCCGACCCGCTGCCGTAAAGTGTCCTGCTCGCCCCACTGTGTTGTCGCAATTTTGGCGGGCGGGAGGACCCGGGGCAGACGAGAGGTGCCGGGCGGAGCGGCCAATCCTGGGGCGCTCTGGAACTACAATAACCATAAAGAAACACGTTTTCCACGCCCCTTTTGCGTGCTCACCCAATCAGCGCGCGCTCCTGGAAGGCGGGAATTACAGACGAGCCAAACCCCACGCCCCATTTCCCAAAACCAACCAATCATTTCAGCGACCACGCCCTCTCCCACCGCCCCCCGCGTCTCCAGGACGACGCGCGCCGCCATTTGGGCGTGAGGCGGGGCCGCGGCAACTTCCGGTCCGGCCCATCCGCGCTCCCCCGGCCCAGCCCCGGCCCCGCGGAGCTCCTGAGGCGGAGGTGGAGCGGGACGCGCAGGTAGGGCCGCCTCGCTGCTCTTTTTTCCTCTTTTTTTCCCCATTTTCCCCCTCAGCTCACGCCGTTGTTCCCTTGGCAGGGTCCCCCCGCGGCGGCCGCGGCCGCCATGGCCGCCGTGTGGCAGCAGGTGCTCGCCGTGGATGCGCGGTGAGCTCGGGGGGATTTTTTGGGGAGGATTTTGGATACCTGTGTGGTTTTGTGAGGGGGGGGATGCTCATACCTGGGTTCTTTTCGGTGGAATTCGGCACCTGCTGCTGTTAAAGTGGGGGATGCTCCTACCTGGATGCGGAAATTTGGAGATTTTGGGGCATCTTTTTAGGGGATTGTGATACCTGGGCCAGTTTTGGGGTGGAATATTTCTGGTTTTGTGTAGAATTAACCCCATTTCTCACCTGTCTCTCACCTGTGTCCCACCTGTGTACTGCACCCCACAGCCGCTGCAGTTCTGCACACCTGGGCCCATTTTTGGGTGGAATTTCTCTGCTTTTGGGTAGAACTAACCCCATTTCCCACCTGTCCCTCACCTGTATCTCCCCTGACTCTCACCTGTCCCAGGTATGCGGCGTTCTGCACATTGCAGCTGCCACAGTTCCGCACACCCGGGTCTGGTTTTGGGTAGAATTTCTCTGGTTTTTGGCAGAATTTAACCCCATTTCTCACCTGTCTCTCACCTGTCCCACCTGTGTCTCACCTGTGCAGGTACGCGGGGTACCGCATGCCAGAGCTGCCGCAGTTCTGCACACCTGGGTCTATTTTTTGGGCAGAATTTTCTGGTTTTGTGTAGAATTAACCCCATTTCTCACTGGTATCTCCTCTGTCTCTCCTCTGTCTCACCTGTCTCTCACCTGTCTCTCACCTGTCTCTCACCTGTCTCTCACCTGTGCAGGTACCGCACACCGCAGCTGCCGCAGTTCCGCACACCCGAGTCTGGGTTTGGGTGGAATTTCTCTGGTTTTGGGTGGAATTCCTCTAGTTTTGGTTAGAGTTAACCCCATTCCTCACCTGTCTCTCACCTGTGTCTCACCTGTGCAGGTACATGGGGTACCTCACCCCACATCTGCCGCAGTTCTGCACACCCGAGTCTGGGTTTGGGTGAAATTTCTCTGGTTTTGGGTAGAATTAACCCCAAATCTCACCTGTCTCTCACCTGTCTCTCACCTGTCTCTCACCTGTTTCTCACCTGTTTCTCACCTGTCTCTCACCTGTATCTCATCTGTCTCTCACCTGTGTCTCACCTGTGCAGGTACCGCACGCCGCAGCTGCTGCAGTTCCGCGTGCCTGGGTCTGGTTTTGGGTGGAATTTCTCTGGTTTTGGGTGGAATTCCTCTAGTTTTGGTTAGAATTAACCCCATTCCTCACCTGTCTCTCACCTGTCTCTCACCTGTGCAGGTACACGGGGTACCTCACCCCACATCTGCCGCAGTTCCGCACACCCGAGTCTGGGTTTGGGTGAAATTTCTCTGGTTTTTGGTAGAATTAACCCCAAATCTCACCTGTGTCTCTCACCTGTGTCTCTCACCTGTGCAGGTACTGCACCCCACAGCTGCTGCAGTTCCGCACACCCGAGTCTGGTTTTGGGTGAAATTTCTCTAGTTTTGGTTAGAATTAACCCCATTCCTCACCTGTATCTCACCTGTCTCTCACCTGTCTCTCACCTGTGTCTCACCTGTGCAGGTACCGCACACCGCAGCTGCCGCAGTTCCGCGCACCTGGCTCTGGTTTTGGGTGGAATTTCTCTGGTTTTGGTTAGAGTTAACCCCATTTCTCACCTGTCCCTCACCTGTGTCTCACCTGTGCAGGTACGCGGCGTACCGCACGCCGCAGCTGCCGCAGTTCCGCACTCAGTACGTGCGGCGGCGCTCGCAGCTGCTGCGGGAGCGGGCGCAGGGCGGGCACCTGGCAGGTGAGGCCCGGCGCTGGTACCTGCGGCTGCGGGCGCGGCTCCTGGCCCAGCGCTACGGGGCCCTGTCCGAGGCGGGCAGCTGCCGCAGCGCCCTGAGAGCCAGCCGGACCACGCTGGACCGCATGGAGGTACCTGGGGACACACCTGGGGACACCTGGGGCACACCTGGGTACATCTAAAGGGGTTTGGGGTACACCTGGGCACACCTGAGATACACCTGGGGCAGCTGCCGCAGCGCCCTGAGAGCCAGCCGGACCACGCTGGACCGCATGGAGGTACCTGGGCACACCTGGGGGCACCTGGGATACCCCTAGAGGGGTTTGGGGCACACCTGGGATACACCTGGGATACACATGGGGCAGGTACAGGGGATTAGGGCACACCTGGGGCAGCTGCCGCAGCGCCCTGAGAGCCAGCCGGACCACGCTGGACCGCATGGAGGTACCTGGGATACACCTGGGGCACACCTGGGGGCACCTGGGTACAGCTGGGGGCACCTAAAGGGGTTTGGGGCACACCTGGGCACACCTGGGGCAGCTGCCGCAGCACCCTGAGAGCCAGCCGGACCACGCTGGACCACATGGAGGTACCTGGGCACAGCTGGGGCACACCTGGGTACAGCTGGGGGCACCTAGAGGGGTTTGGGGCACACCTGGGCACACCTGGGGCAGCTGCCGCAGCGCCCTGAGAGCCAGCCAGACCACGCTGGACCGCATGGAGGTACCTGGGGGCACCTGGGATACACCTGGGGCACACCTGGGTACAGCTGGGGGCACCTAAAGGGGTTTGGGGCACACCTGGGCACACCTGGGGCAGCTGCCGCAGCGCCCTGAGAGCCAGCCGGACCACGCTGGACCGCATGGAGGTACCTGGGCACACCTGGGCACAGCTGGGATACACCTGGGTACAGCTGGGGGCACCTAAAGGGGTTTGGGGTACACCTGGGCACACCTGGGGCAGCTGCCGCAGCGCCCTGAGAGCCAGCCGGACCACGCTGGACCGCATGGAGGTACCTGGGGCACACCTGGGGGCACACCTGGGTACAGCTGGGGGCACCTAGAGGGGTTTGGGGCACACCTGGGCACACCTGAGATACACCTGGGCACACCTGGGGCAGCTGCCGCAGCGCCCTGAGAGCCAGCCGGACCACGCTGGACCGCATGGAGGTACCTGGGACACACCTGGGCACAGCTGGGGCACACCTGAGCACACCTGGGTACAGCTGGGATACACCTGGGTACACCTAGAGGGGTTTGGGGCACACCTGGGTACAGCTGGGGGCACCTAAAGGGGTTTGGGGTACACCTGGGCACACCTGGGGCAGCTGCTGCAGTGCCCTGAGAGCCAGCCGGACCACGCTGGACTGCATGGAGGTACCTGGGACACACCTGGGCACACCTGGGATACACCTGGGGGCACACCTGGGTACAGCTGGGATACACCTGGGTACAGCTGGGATACACCTGGGGCAGGTACAGGGGATTAGGGCACACCTGGGGCACACCTGGGTACACCTGGGCACACCTGGTGCACACCTGGCTACACCTAGAGGGGTTTGGGGCACACCTGGGCACACCTGAGATACACCTGGGCACATGTGGGATATACCTGGGGCACACTTGTGTACACCTGGGGTACACCTGAAATACACTTGGACACTCCTGAACACCTGTGGCCACACCTGGGGTACACCTGGCCACACCTGGGGGGCTCTGGACCATCCCAAAACTCCTTTGGAGAGGGTCAGGGAGTCCCAGCACCAATTTTGGGGAGATTTTTGGGTTTCCGCACCCGTTTTTGTATTTCCCACCCCCATTTTTGGGTCTCCCACCCCCATTTTTGGGTTTCCCACCCCCATTTTTGGGTTTCCCACCCCCGTTTTTGGGTTTCCCTCCCCCATTTTTGGGTTTCCCACCCCCATTTTTGGGTTTCCCTCCCCATTTTTGGGGGTCCCAACCCTTCTCCCCCCCCAGGATTTCGAGGAGGACCCGCGGGGGTCCCGGGGCCACCGGCGCTCCCTGAGCCGCAGCTCCGGCCCGGGGGGGCTGCGGGGGGGCCCTGACGAGCGGTGAGAGCCCCGGGGGGGGGATTGGGGAGGGGTCCGGGGGGATTTTGGGGAGATTTTGGGGGATTTTGGGTGGATTTTGGGTGGATTTTAGGGGTTTTTGGGGCATCTCAGGGTGCTGGGGGAGTCATTTTAGGGGGCGGTTTTGGGGGGGCTGGGGGAGGTCTCAGGCTCCTGGAGGGGTTGGGGAGGGGTCTCAGAGGGTGCTGGGGTCTTTTGGGGGGGGGTCTCGATGTTTTGGGGGGGTCTCAAGGTGTTTCCCCCTCCCCTCATCCCTTTTGGGGGGGGGGGGGGGCTGTGCAGCTGTGGGCGAAACCATTGTGGGGATGGGGGGGGTTTGGAGGGTGCCAATCAATACCTGGGGGGGTCAGGGGGTACCTGGGGGGTCTCATGGTGCTGAGGGGGGGTCAGGGGGTACCTGGGGGGGGTCTCAGGGTTCTGAGGGGGGGTCAGGGGATACCTGGGGGGGGTCTCACATTACCCCCACCCCCCCCCCCCATGAGGGTCCCCATTCCCCTGGCCCGAACCATTGCAGGGAACCAGGGGGGGGTGCCAGGTTGTGCTCAAGGGGTCCCGGGGAGGTTCAGATCGATTTGGGGAGGGGTCTCACGCTGCCCCCCCCCACTTTCACAGCCCCCCCGGGGTTGTCCCCACCCCCCTGGCCGAGGCCAGCCGGGCCATGGCCGGGGACACCTCCCTGAGTGAGAACTACGCCTTTGCTGGGGTGTTCCACGTGTTCGACCAGCACCTGGACAGCGCAGGTAACCCGGGGGGGCTCAGGTGTCACCTGGGAGGGGTCTGGGGGGTCTCAGGTGTCACCTGGGAGGGGTCTGGGGGGGCTCAGGTGTCACCTGGGAGGGGTCTGAGGGGGCTCAGGTGTCCCCTGGGGGGCCTCAGGGCGGTCTGGGGGTTCTCAGGTGTTGTTTGGGGGCTCCCCCAGCTCTGGGGGTGATTCCTTTGTTTTGGGGCGGGGGGGGTCTCCCTATGGTTCTGGAGGAGTTCCTGCCCCTATAGAATTTTGGGGAGGGGTCTCACCCACCCTCTCCTGTCCCCCCCCAGTGCGGAAGGTGCAGTTTGCCCACGACGAGCGCCCCCTGCTGGATGGATTGGGGGTCTCCCCATGGTTCTGGGGGAGCTCCTGCCCCTATAGAATTTTGGGAATTTTGGGGAGGGGTCCCACCCAGTGCGGAAGGTGCAGTTTGCCCACAACGAGCGCCCCCTGCTGGATGGATTGGGGGTCTCCCCATGGCTCTGGGGGAATTCCTGGCCCTATAGAATTTTGGGGAGGGGTCTCCCCATGGCTCTGGAGGAATTCCTGGCCCTATAGAATTTTGGGGAGGGGTCTCCCCATGGCTCTGGGGGAGTTCCTGCCCCTATAGAATTTTGGGAATTTTGGGGAGGGGTCTCCCCATGGCTCTGGGGGAATTCCTGCCCCTATAGAATTTTGGGAATTTTGGGGAGGGGCCTCCCCATGGCTCTGGGGGAATTCCTGGCCCTATAGAATTTTGGGGAGGGGTCTCCCCATGGCTCTGGAGGAATTCCTGGCCCTATAGAATTTTGGGGAGGGGTCTCCCCATGGCTCTGGGGGAGTTCCTGCCCCTATAGAATTTTGGGGAGGGGTCTCCCCATGGCTCTGGGGAAGTTCCTGATCCTGTAGAATTTTGGGAATTTTGGGGAGGGGTCTCCCCATGGCTCTGGGGGAGTTCCTGCCCCTATAGAATTTTGGGAATTTTGGGGAGGGGTCTCACCCACCCTCTCCCGTCCCCCCCAGTGCGGAAGGTGCAGTTTGCCCACGACGAGCGCCACCTGCTGGCGTGCTGCTCGCTGGACGGGACGCTCTCCGTTTGCCGCCTGGCGCCGGGGCCCCCGGCCGTGCTGCGGCGCCTCCGCGGCCACGGCGCCGGCGTCTCGGACTTCGCCTGGTCCCTGTCCAACGATGTCCTCGTGTCCACCTCGCTGGACGGGACCCTGCGCCTCTGGGACCCCGGGGACGGGCGCTGCATCCGCCGCGTGCCCGACCCCGACGGGGCCGCGCTGCTGTGCTGCGCGTTCCAGCCGCTGAACAACAACCTGACTGTGGTGAGAGGAACCCTAAAACTGTCCTAAAATACCCCAAAATACCCCAGAACTACCCTGAAACCCCAGAGCCCTGAGAGCCCCTCCTGGGACCCCCAAACATCCCCCCAAACCCGACCCCTATGGGGCTGCGCGTTCCAGCCGCTGAACAACAACCTGACTGTGGTGAGAGGAACCCCGAAATGCCCTAAAACCACCCCAAAACTGCCCCAGAACTGACCTGAAATGCCAGAGCCTTGAGAGCCTTTCCTGGGACCCCCAAACTTCCCCCCAAACCCAACCCTGTGCTGCTGTGCTGTGCGTTCCAGCTACTGAGTAACAACCTGACTGACTGTGGTGAGAGGAACCCTAAAACTGTCCTAAAATACCCCAAAACCACCCCAAAATACCCCAAAATATCACAGCCCTGAGAGACCCCCAAACATCCCCCCCAAACCCGGCCCTGCTGTGCTGTGCGTTCCAGCCCTTTACCAGCAACCTGACTGTGGTGAGAGAGCCAAAAACACCTCAAAACCATCCCAAAATATCCCAAAGAACACCCCAAAAAACTCACAGTGCAGAGACCCCGTCCTGAGACCCCTGAGCATCGCCCCAAACCCAGCCCTTGTGCAGGTTGTGAGTGTCTCCACTGGGAAGAAGGTGGCTCAGGGGGGGAATTTTGGGGATCTTGGGGCAGATTTTGGGGAAGATTTTGGGGTCTCAGGGAGGGTTTTGGGGGTCCCAGGGTGCCCCCCCAGCCCCTTTTTTGCCCCCCCAGGTGGGCAGTGCCCGGCACATGGTGCAGGTTGTGAACATCTCCGTGGGGAAGGCGGCTTGGGAGGAATTTTGGGGATCTTGGGGCAGATTTTGGGGTCTCAGGATGGGTTTTGGGGTCTCAGGGAGGGTTTTGGGGGTCCCAGGGTGCCCCCCCAGCCCATTTCTTGCCCCCCCAGGTGGGCAGTGCCCGGCACATGGTGCGGGTTGTGAGCATCTCCATGGGGAAGGTGGCACTGGGGTGGATTTTGGGGGGAAATTGGGGATTTTAGGGCAGGTTTTGGGGTCTCAGGGAGGGTTTTGGGGGTCCCAGGGTGCCCCCCAGCCCATTTCTTGCCCCCCCAGGTGGGCAGTGCCCGGCACATGGTGCGTGTTGTGAACATCTCCACGGGGAAGGTGGCACTGGGGTGGATTTTGGGGATCTTGGGGCAGATTTTGGGGTCTCAGGATGGGTTTTGGGGTCTCAGGGTGGGTTTTGGGGGTCCCAGGGTGCCCCCCAGCCCATTATTTGCCTCCCCAGGTGGGCAGTGCCCGGCACATGGTCCGTGTTGTGAACATCTCCACGGGGAAGGCGGCACTGGGGTGGATTTTGGGGGAGAATTGGGGATTTTAGGGCAGGTTTTGGGGGTCCCGGGGTGCCCCCCCAGCCCCTTTCTTGCTCCCCCAGGTGGGCAGTGCCCGGCACATGGTCCGTGTTGTGAACATCTCCACAGGGAAGGCGGCTCGGGGCGGCACCGGGCGCCTCCCCGGGCGGGTCCTCGCCCTCTGCTTCGACGCCCCCGGGCGGGTCCTGTGGGCCGGGGACGATCGGGGCTCGGTGTCCTCGTTCCTGTGCGACCCCGGCACCGGTAACGGGACTGGGAGGGGATGGGGGGGACTGGGAGGGACTGGGAGGGACTGGGAGGGGATTGTGGGTGGGTACAGAGGGACTGGGAGGGACTGGGACAGACTGGAAGGGGACTGGGGGGACTGGAGGTGGGTACAGGGGGGCACTGGGCAGTACTGGGCAGCACTGGGAGTGTTTTGGGGGGGTCTCACACCCTGCATCCCCCTCCAGGCCGGCTGACCAAGGCCTCGCGGGTGCTGGTCTGGGGGGCACTGGGCAGTACTGGGGGGCACTGGGCAGTACTGGGAGGCACTGGGAGGCACTGGGAGGCACTGGGGCTGTACTGGGAGGCACTGGGAGTGTTTTGGGGGTGTCCCACATCCCTGCACCCCCCCAGGCCGGCTGACCAAGTGGTTCAGGGGGCACTGGGAGGCACTGGGTGGTACTGGGGCAGCACTGGGAAGCACTGGGGCAGTACTGGGCAGTACTGGGAGTGTTTTGGGGGTGTCTCACACCCTGTACCCCCCAGGCCGGCTGACCAAGGCCTCATGG
Organism: Agelaius phoeniceus; assembly: GCF_020745825.1. Classification (NCBI taxonomy): domain Eukaryota; kingdom Metazoa; phylum Chordata; class Aves; order Passeriformes; family Icteridae; genus Agelaius; species Agelaius phoeniceus. The sequence continues at coordinate 107,224 of NW_026531109.1, read as the reverse complement.
GTGCTGGTCCGGGGGGCACTGGGAGGCACTGGGGCTGTACTGGGTGGCACTGGGGCTGTACTGGGCAGCACTGGGGCTGTACTGGGAAGCACTGGGAGTGTTTTGGGGTGTCCCACATCCCTGCACCCCCCCAGGCCGGCTGACCAAGGCCTCGCGGGTGCTGGTCCAGGGAGCACTGGGAGGCACTGGGGCAGCACTGGGAAGCACTGGGGCTGTACTGGGAAGCACTGGGTGGTACTGGGGCTGTACTGGGAAGCACTGGGTGGTACTGGGAGGCACTGGGAGTGTTCTGGGGGTGTCTCACACCCTGTACCCCCCAGGCCGGCTGACCAAGGCCTCGCGGGTGCTGGTCCAGGCCGGTGGCTCCATCACGTCGCTCTCGGCCCGGGCCTGGGCCAGCCGGGAGGCGCCAGACCCGTCCCTGCTGGTGAACGCCTGCCCCGACCGCCTGCTGCTCTTCAGGTACGGGACAGGGACATTGGGGACATTGGGGACATCGGGGGGGCTTTGGGGACATTGTGGGGGCATTGGGGATATCGGGGGGCTTTGGGGAATTGGGGGGATTTGGGGTGAACCAGACCCGTCCCTGCTGGTGAACGCCTGCCCCGACCGCCTGCTGCTCTTCAGGTACGGGACAGGGACATTGGGGACACTGGGGACATCGGGGGGGCTTTGGGGACATTGAGGGGACATTGGGGACATCATGGGGGCATTGGGGGATTTGGGGAATTGGGGGGAATTGGGGTGAACCAGACCCATCCTTGTTGGTCAATGCCTGCCCCGACCGCCTGCTGCTCTTCCGGTATGGGGGGGACACTGGGGGGCTTTGGGGACATTGTGGGGGCTTTGGGGACATCGTGGGGGCTTTGGGGACATTGAGGGGGCTTTGGGGACATCGTGGGGGCATTGGGGGATTTGGGGAATTGGGGGATTTGGGGTGAACCGGACCCATCCTTGTTCGTCAATGCCTGCCCCAACCGCCTGCTGCTCTTCCAGTATAGGGGGGGACACTGGGGGTGTTTTTGGGGGGATTTTTGGGTATTTTTGACCCTTTTTTGGTCCCCCCAGGGTGGTGGAGGATGAGGGGGACTCATGAGGGTTTTTGGGGTGATTTTGGGGTGATTTTAGGGTGATTTTGGGTGTTTCTGACCCCTTTTCCCCCTCCCCAGGGTGGTGGAGGACAAGGGAGGCTCGGGAGCGTTTTTGGGGTGATTTTTGGGGTGATTTTGGGATGATTTTTGGGTGACTTTTTGGATGTTTCTGGGTGTTTCTGACCCGTTTTTGGTGCCCCCAGGGTGGTGGAGGACGAGGGCGGCTCGGGGGCCCCGGGGCTGCGGCTCCGGCGCAGTTTCCCCACGCGGCACCGGGAGCAGCCCCTGAGGAGCTGCTTCTGCCCCCTGATGTCCTTCAGGCAGGGAGCCTGCGTGGGTGAGCACTGGGACGGACTGGGACGGACTGGGACGGACTGGGACGGACTGGGAATGGACTGGGAGGGACTGGGAGGGACTGGGAATGGACAGGGAGGGACTGGGACGGACTGGGAATGGACTGGGACAAATTGGGAGGGACTGAGAGAGACTGAGTGAAACTGGGAATGGGCTGGGAGGGACTGGGAGAGACTGGGAGGGAGTGGGTGAAACTGGGAATGGATTGGGAGGGACTGGGAGAGACTGGGATGGACTGGGACAAACTGGGACAAAACAGAATGGACTGGGACAAACTGGGAGAGACTGGGAGGGACTGGGAATGGACTGGGACAAATTGGGAGGGACTGAGAGAGACTGGGTGAAACTGGGAATGGGCTGGGAGGGACTGGGAATGGACAGGGAGGGACTGGGACAAACTGGGAATTGACTGGGACAAACTGGGAGGGACTGGGACAAACTGGGAATTGACTGGGACAAACTGGGAGGGACTGGGACAAACTGGGAATGGACTGGGACAAACTGGGATGGACGGGGGTGGAGCAGGGACAGGCGCCACCCCCCAGGCGCGTCCCCAGCGTCCCCAGGCAGTGACGGGTGGCACAGAGGGGGCCACTAAAATCACAGCCCTGAGCCTGTCCCCAGTGTCCCCAGTGTCCCCAACAATGATGCACAGTCAGGGGGTTAATGAGATCAGGTCCCTTATCCTTGTCCCAAGTGTCCCCAGTGTCCCCAGCAATGTCAGGCCAATGAGGGGGGCAATGGGATGGCACTGCCCAGCCCTGTCCCCAGTGCCCCTGATGTCCCCAATGTCCCCATATCCCTGATGTCCCCAATGTCCCCAATGCCCCGATATCCCCAATGTCCCCGATGTCCCCAGTGTCCCCAATGTCCCTGCAGTGATGGGCAGCGAGGCGTGTCAATGGGATCACATCCCTTATCCCTGTCCCCAATGCCCCTGATGTCCCCAATGTCCCAAATCACCCCAATGTCCCTGATGTTCCCCAATGCCCCTGATGTCCCAAATCACCCCCATGTCCCCAATGCCCCCAATGTCCCCCGATGTCCCAAATCACCCTGATGTCCCCAATGTCCCCAATGCCCTTGATGTCCCTGATGTCCCAAATCACCCCAATGCCCCCGATGTCCCCAATGCCCCTGATGTCCCCAGTGTCCCCAATGTCCCCATGTCCCCGCAGTGACGGGCAGCAAGGGAGTCAATGGGATCACATCCCTTACCCCTGTCCCCAATGTCCCCGATGTCCCTGATATCCCCAATATCCCCAATGCCCCCAGTGTCCCCAATGCCCCCGATGTCCCAAATCACCCCCATGTCCCCAATGCCCCCAATGTCCCCCGATGTCCCAAATCACCCTGATGTCCCCAATGTCCCCGATGTCCCCAATGCCCCTGATGTCCCTGATGTTGCAAATCACCCCAATGCCCCCAATGTCCCCAATGCCCCCGATGTCCCCAACGTCCCCAATGTCCCCACAGTGACGGGCAGCGAGGGGGTCAATGGGATCACATCCCTTACCCCAATGTCCCCGATGTCCCCAATGCCCCTGATGTCCCCAATGTCCCCCATGTCCCCACAGTGACGGGCAGCGAGGGGGTCAATGGGATCACATCCCTTACCCCAATGTCCCCAATGTCCCAATGTCCCCATGTCCCCGCAGTGACGGGCAGCGAGGACGCCTCCGTGCACTTTTTCGACGTGGGCCGCGCCGCGCGCGCCACGGTGAACACCCTGCAGGGCCACGGGGCGCCCGTGCTGGCCGTGGCCTTCAACTGCGACGAGTCCCTGCTGGCCTCGGGGGACGCCGCCGGCACCGTCATCGTCTGGCGCCGCCAGCACGCCTGAGCCGCCCCCAAAACCCCAGGGAAAGGCCCAGATCCGCCTGGAAATACCCCCGGAAACGCCCCCCCAAAAACCGCCCCGAAATGCAGCGGTGTGGTCTCGCAGCGCGGAGAGTTTTGAGAGTGGTGTGCGGCAACAAAACAGCCCCAGAATGCCCCAAAATCTCTGCCCAAAACACTCCCAAAATCCTGCCCTAAACCACCCCAAAATCGAACCCAGACCATTTCTAAATCCTGCCCAAAACCACCCCTAAAATCCTGCCCAAAACACTCCAAAATCCTGCCCAAAACCAGCCCAAAAGCCTCCAATATCCTGCACAAAACACTTCAAAATACTTCCCAAAATCCTGCCCAAACCCCCCCCAAAACACCCCTAAAATCCTACCCAAAACACCCCAAAATCCTGCCCAAAACACCCCCAAAATCCAGCCCAAACCACCTCTAAATCCTGCCCAATACCATCCCAAAACACCCCCAGAATCCTACCCAAAACACCCCAAAATCCTGCCCAAAATGCCTCAAAATCCTGCCCAAAACCACCCCTAGAATCCTACCTAAAACACCCCAAAATCCTGCTCAAAATACCCCAAAATCCTGCCCAAAACCACCCCAAAACACCCCGAAAATCCTACCCAAAACACCCCCAGAATCCTGCCCAAAACACCCCAAAATCCTGCCCACACCCCCAGAATCCTGCCCAAAACACCCCAAAATCCTGCCCAAAACACCCCAAAATCCTTCCCAAAATCACTCCAGACCTTCTCCAAAATCTCCCAAACCCCCACCCTTGGAATCTTCCCAAAAATCCCCCAAAACTCCCCCAAAACGCCCCTGCCTGGTGTTCAAGTGCAGCACCAAAATCTTCCCCAAAACCACCCCAAAATTTTTCCCCAAATAACCTAAAACTCCCCCAAAATTCCCCTTGATCCTCCCGGTCTGGTTATTGAAGTGTGACACATTTGGTGGCGCCGTGTGACCCCCAAAACCTCCCCAAAATCCACAAACCCCCATAAAAATCCCCAAATCCCCCCGGGACCACCCCAAAACTGCCCCAGTGGGACCTCATGGCATCCCCAGCACACCTGGAGCCCCCCAAAACACACCTGGACCCTCCAAAACACACCTGGAGCCCCCCAAACACACCTGGAGCCCCCCAAACTCCACCTGGACCCCCCAAACCCCACCTGGACCCTCCAAACCTCACCTGGAGCCCCAAAACTCCACCTGGACCACCCCAAAATTCCCCCTTCAACAACTGCACAGGTGTTGTCGTCGTGTGGCACTCACAGCACACCTGGACCCCCCAAACCCCCACCTGGATCCCCCAAACCCCACCTGGATCCCCCAAATCCCCTCAGCCCCCCCATTCCCCGCCCCGGGCGCTGCGGGCGGCAGTGGAGGCGTGGCCCAGGTGTGCGGTGGGTGTGGCCAGCGGTGGCCCAGGTGTTTCAGAACAGGTACTTGCGGCACGAGGCCGCCCCGCACTTGCACTCGATGCGGCCGCGGGCGCGGGGGGAGCCCCCCAGGGACCCCCCCACCAGCCCAAAGTTGGAGTCCATGCGGGTGCTCTCGGCGTCCACGGGGTCCACTGCGGGGAAAGGTGCGCTCAGGTACCGCCCAGGTGTGCTCAGGTACCGCCCAGGTGTGCTCAGGTACCACCCAGGTGTGCTCAGGTACCGCCCAGGTGTGGCCAGGAACCCCCCAGGTGTGCTCAGGTACCACCCAGGTGTGCTCAGGTACCGCCCAGGTGTGGCCAGGACCCACCCAGGTGTGGCCAGGAACCCCCCAGGTGTGCTCAGGTACCACCGAGGTGTGACCAGGATGCCCCAGATACAGCCTGGGACCCACCCAGGTGTGACCAGGACCCACCCAGGTGTGACCAGGACCCACCCAGGTGTGGCCAGGAACCTGCCAGGTGTGGCCAGGAACCCCCCAGGTGTGATCAGGACCCGCCCAGGTGTGACCAGGAACCACCCAGGTATGGCCAGGACCCACCCAGGTGTGGCCAGGAACCCCCCAGGTGTGACGAGGACCCACCCAGGTACAGCCTGGGACCCACCCAGGTGTGACCAGGACCCACCCAGGTGTGGCCAGGACCCACCCAGGTGTGACCAGGACCCACCCAGGTGTGACCAGGACCCACCCAGGTACAGCCTGGGACCCACCCAGGTGTGACCAGGATGCCCCAGGTGTGGCCAGGACCCACCCAGGTGTGACCAGGACCCACCCAGGTACAGCCTGGGACCCACCCAGGTGTGACCAGGATGCCCCAGGTGTGACCAGGACCCACCCAGGTGTGGGCAGGAACCCCCCAGGTACAGCCCCCAAAACACCTGAACCCCCAAAACACCACAGGGACCCTCCCCAGGTGTGGCCCTGCCTGACCGCCCCCCGCCCCGAACACCTGAGAGCCTCCAGGTGTGATCCTGACCCCTCCCCTGACCCCATAGTGCAGGATGGGCTGAGGGGAGGGAGGTCTGTGCAAGACAGGTGTGTGACATGGACAGGTGTGACAGGTACAGGTGTGACCATAGAGAGGTCTGACAGGTGTGTGACATGTGACAGGTGTGTGACAAGTGTGACAGATAAGGACAGGTCTGTGACAGGTGTGTGACAGGTACAGGTGTGTGCCAGGTGTGTGTCAGGTACCGTGCATGTTGTAGTCGAAGGTGAGCTCCTCCCCGGCCCGGATGGGCCTGGTTGCGAACAGGGCGATGCGCGGCAGCCGCTGGTCCAGGTTCTCGATGAACACGTTGTACACCTGCAGGTTGGGGTCACACTGCCCCGCCCCAACAGGTGAGCCACGCCCCAACAGGTGAGCCCCGCCCACAGCACGTGGCACACCCAACCAGGTGAGACACACCCGGCAGGTGAGCCCCGCCCACAGCACCTGACACACCCAACCAGGTGAGCCCCACCCACAGCACCTGACACACCCAACCAGGTGAGACACACCCGGCAGGTGAGCCCCGCCCACAGCACCTGACACACCCACACAGGTGAGACACAGCCAACCAGGTGAGCCCCGCCCACAGCACCTGACACACCCAACCACGTGAGACACACCCAACCAGGTGAGCCACACCCACAGCACCTGAGCCACCCAACCAGGTGAGACACACCCACACAGGTGAGCCCCCGCCCACAGCTGGGGGAAAAGGTGCTGGAAGCTCCACCCACAAGACAGGTAAGGCCCCATCTGTGGGCAGATAAACCACACCTGAGCCCAGGTAAACCACACCTGTGGGCAGGTTAAACCCACACCTGAACGCAGGTAAACCACACCTGTGGGCAGGTTAAACCCACACCTGTGCCCAGGTAAACCACACATTTGGGCAGGTTAAACCCACACCTGTGGGCAGGTAAACCACACCTGAGCCCAGGTAATCCCACACCTTTGGGCAGGTTAAACCCATACCTGTGGGCAGGTTAAATCCACACCTGAGCCCAGATAAGCCCACCCCAAGCCCAGGTAAGGCCACACCTGAGCCCAGGTAGGCCGCACTCACGCTGTGGTTGACGAAGTGCGAGATGTTGCCGTAGTGGGCGGCGTCCACGGTGTACACGTCCTCCACGTAGTCCAGGTCGAACAGGTACGTGGCGCCCCTGGCGGTCGTACACCTGTCCCCGGCGCTCCGCCTCCTCCGAGGTGATGATCTGGGACAGGGACACACCTGTCACACACCTGAACCACACCTGAACCACACCTGGCACACACCTGGGGCACACCTGAACCACCCCACACCTGAACCACACCTGTCACACACCTGGGGAACATCTGAACCACCCCACACACCTGTCACACACCTGAACCACACCTGTCACACACCTGGGCACACCTGGCACACACCTGGCACACACCTGGGGAACACCTGAACCACACCTGGCACACACCTGGGCACACCTGTACCTTCTCACACCTGCACCGTGTCACACCTGGCACACACCTGGGGGACCCACATGGCACACACCTGATCCACCCCACATACCTGGGGCACACCTGAACTGTGTCACACCTGTCCCACACCTGTCCTGTGTCACACACCCCTGTATCACACCTGTACTGTGTCACACCTGTCCCACACACCTGTACTGTCACACACACCTGTCCCACACGTGTGGCGCTCACCTCTCCCACGTACTCCATGACGAAGGAATTCTTGCGGATGCGCTGCAGCGTGCGCACGCCCCAGCCCTGTCACACACACCTGTACTGTGCCACACCTGTCACACACCTCTGTATCACACCTGTACAGTGTCACACACACCTGTCCCACACCTGTACTGTCACACCTGTCACACACACCTGTACTGTCACACACACCTGTATCACACCTGTACAGTGTCACACACACCTGTACTGTGCACACACCTGTATCACACCTGTACTATGTCACACACACCTGTATCACACCTGTACTGTCACACCTGTCTCACACACCTGTACTGTGTCACACACACCTGTACTGTGCACACACACCTGTATCACAGACCTGTCCTGTGTCACACACACCTGTCCTGTGTCACACCTGTCCCACACACCTGTCCTGTGTCACACACACCCTGTCCTGTGTCACACCTGTCCCACACACCTGTATCACACCTGTACTGTCACACCTGTATCACAGACCTGTCCTGTGTCACACACACCTGTCCTGTGTCACACACACCTGTACTGTGCCACACCTGTCACACACCCCTGTATCACACCTGTACTGTCACACACACCTGTCCCACACCTGTCCCACCTGTGACGCTCACCTCTCCCACGTACTCCATGACGAAGGAGTTCTTGCGGATGCGCTGCAGCGTGCGCACACCCCAGCCCTATCACACACACCTGTACTGTGTCACACCTGTCACACACCCCTGTATCACACCTGTACTGTGTCACACACACCTGTACTGTGCACACACACCTGTATCACACCTGTCCTGTGTCACACACACCTGTCCTGTGTCACACACCCCTGTATCACACTGTATCACACCTGAGCTCACCTCTCCCACGTACTCCATGACGAAGGAGTTCTTGCGGATGCGCTGCAGCGTGCGCACGCCCCAGCCCGCGCCCGTCGCCGGTGCGGAAGATGCACAGGTCGTAGCGGATGCCGCGCTGCACCACGCGGTTGGGGCACTCGGCGCCGCAGCGGGCAGCGCGAGTTGCACTCGTAGATGGGCAGCCCCGCCCGGATCCGCACCTGCCCGGCCTCGTTGTAGGCGAACCTGTTGCGCGAGGGCGCCCGGGCAGCAGCCCCCGGCCAGCGTGGCCTCGGCCAGGCAGTCCCGGCACTCGCAGCCGGCCGCCACGGGGGTCAGCGCCACGCCCGCGCCCACCTTGTACTCGTTGACGTAGACGAAGTCGCGGGGCGGCCCGTGCAGGTCCACCTCGTTCTCCACGGCGATGCGGCCGCGGTGGCTGCGCGTTGCGGTTCAGGTGGCGCTCCCAGCGCCGCAGCGCCCGCCGCTGCTCCGCCTTCTGCGCCAGGTAGGACACGGCGCGGGCGGGGAGCCCGCGGGGCCCCGGCCGCACCGGCCCGCCCGGCGCTCGGGCCAGGTCGGCGTGCAGCTGCTGCAGCAGCCCCCGGCAGCGCAGGTTGCGGCGCGGCTCCCAGGTGTTGGCAGTGGAGGGGTAACCGCGCCACTTCACCAGGTAGAACTCCTCGTCCTGGGTTGGGGGGGATAATGGGGGGTTAGGGGTACGGGGGTGGGCTGTGGGGATCCCCCCTGGGGGGACTCGGAAGGTTCTGGAGTGACCCCAATGTCTGGAGACTCCTGGGGTCTCACAGGGTCAGGAAGGACACGGGAACATGGGGGAGTCCAAGGGTCTCATGAGGTCTGGGGGTCCTGGAGTGACCCCCAATGTCCAGAGACACTGTGGGGTCTCATAAGGTCTCAGGGGTCCTGGAGTGACCCCAGTGTGGGGGTCCTGTAGGGCCTAATAGGGTCAGGGGGGTTCTGGAGAGACCCCAATGTCTGGAGACACTGTGGGGTCTCACAGGGTCAGGAAGGACACAGGAACATTGGGGAGTCTGAGGGTCTCATGAGACCTTGGGGGTCCTGGAGTGACCCCAATGGCTGGAGACACTGTGGGGTCTCACAGGGTCAGGAAGGACACGGGAACATGGGGGAGTCCGAGGGTCTTATGAGACCTTGGGGGTCCTGGAGTGACCCCAATGGCTGGAGACACTGTGGGGTCTCACAGGGTCAGGAAGGACACGGGAACATGGGGGGAGTCCAAGGGTCTCATGAGGTCTGGGGGGTCCCTGGAGTGACCCCAATGTCCAGAGACACTGTGGGGTCTCATAAGGTCCTCAGGGGTCCTGGAGTGACCCCAGTGTGGGGGTCCTGTAGGGCCTAATAGGGTCAGGGGGGTTCTGGAGACACCCCAATGTCTGGAGACTCCTGGGGTCTTGCAGGGTCAGGAAGGACACAGGAATCTGGGGGAGTTCAGGGTTTGGGGGCACCCAGGGGGTCTGGGGAATTCTGGAGTGACCCCAGTGTGGGGATTCTTTGGGGGTCTTACAAGGCCAGGAGGGAGCCAGGAACATGAGGGACTCTGAGGGTCTCCTGAGATCTCGGGGGTCCTGGAGTGACCCCAGAGTGGGGATTCTTTGGGGTCTCACAAGGTCAGGACAGTCCTGGAGTGACCCCAATGTCCAGGGACCCTTTGGGGCCTGACAGGGTCAGAGGTTCTTAGGGGGTCACTTCCCAGTTTGGGGTTCCCAGGTCAGTTCCTAATTCAGGGGTCGTGGTTTGGGGGTCCCTGACGGGTTCCTGGTGTCTGTGGGGGGGGTCCCAGTTAGGGAGCCCTGGGTGAGTTCCTGGCGTCTGTGGGGGTCCCGGTTCGGGGGTCCTGCTCTCTGTGGGGTCTCAGTTCGGGGCTCCCAGTTTGGGGGTCCTGCTGTCTGGGGGCCTCATTCAGGGGTCTCAGTTTGGGGGTCCTGCTGTCTGTGGGGCCCCCGGTTTGGGGGGGTCCCGGTTCAGGGGGTCCTGGTCTCTGTGGGGTCCCTGTTTGGGGGTCCCAGTTCGGGGGTCCTGCTCTCTGTGGGATCCCAGTTCAAGGGCCCTGCTGTCTGTGGGGTCCCAGTTAGGGGGGTCCCAGTTTCGGGGGTCCTGCTGTCTGTGGGGTCCCAGTTCGGGGGGGTCCCAGTTCGGGGGGCCCTGCTCTCTGTGGGGTCCCGGTTCAGTGGGTCCCGGTTCGGGGGTCCCCGCGGCCCTCACCCGCCACTCTCCGGTAGTCGCACAGCAGCTCCACCTCGAAGTCGGCGAGGTTGCGGCGGGTGACGCCGAGGGCGCGGCACCGCACGCGCTGCAGCCGGCACAGCTCCTGCAGCTGCGACCACGGCGACAGGCAGCACACGGAGCACTCTGCGGGTGTCACCGAGGGGTGGGGGACACACCGGGGGACAACGTGAGGGGACAGGTGACACCACAGACCCCCCCCCGGGCCCGCCCAACCCTGCCCTGACCAGCCCGCACCGCTCGCTCTGTCGCGACAGGCAGCACACGGAGCACCCTGCGGGTGTCACCGAAGGGTGGGGACACACCGGGGGACAACGTGAGGGGGACAGGTGACACCGCAGACCCCCCCCCCAACCTCACACAGCTCCCCCAGACCCTCCTGCACCGCTCGCTCTGTCGCGACAGGCAGCACATGGAGCACCCTTGCAGGTGTCACCGAGGGGAGGGGACACACGGCGGCCGGGGGCCGTGAGGGGGACAGGTGACACCACAGCCCCCCCCCCCTACCTCACACAGCCTCCCCCCACCCCGGGCCCGCCCACACCGCTCGCTCTGTCGCGACCACACGACAGCGACGACACGGGGCACTCCGGGGGGGTGGACACCGGGTGGGTGAGGGGACACTGGGGGGGCGGAATTTGGGGACAGGACAGCGCCCCCCCCCCCCGTCCCCTCACACGCTCCCCCTCCCCCCCCTCAGCGCGTTCCCGCCACTTTTCCCTCCCCCGTCCCCCTCAGGCGCCAACGGCCGCGCGCGGGAAGCGGCGCCGTCCCCTCAGAGCCCCCCCCCCGCCCCTGATTTCCCCCTCACGCTCCCTCGGAGACCCCTCGGGCCCGCCCCGCTCGCGCCACCTTTTAAATTTTCCGCCATTTTCAGCCGCCGCCGCTTTTTTTTTTTGTCTTTTTCCGCCTTTTCCCTTTTTTTTTCTGGCGACGCTTCCGCCCGGCGGGCAGCGCGAGGGGCGGGGCTTCCTCCGCCCGCGCCCAGCGTCTATTGGCTGAATCTAAAGCCGATTTGCATACTGACAGCTGGCTGCTCGCCTTCCATTGGCTGGCGACGTGATTTATTTGCATACTGACAGCTACCCGCCCGTCCTCTATTGGTCGCCGCGCCGCTTCATTTGCATAATATCTGATCCCGCCATTGGTCGCCCCGTGGGTAGATTTGCATATCACTCCCAGCAGCACCCGCGAGGCCTCATTTACATACTAGCCCGAATTGAGCGATTTCCATTGGCCGCGGCGCTGTCTCATTTGCATACCGCTCCCGGCATCCCCCGCGCCCGGCGCCGATCCCGAATTCCGCCGTTTTTTCCCCATTTTCCCCGCGGTTTTCCTGGTTTGGAGCCGCGGGGAAGCGCCGGGATTCCCTGGGAGCCTCTCCCCGAGCCGCTCCATTCCCGCTTCCCCTCCTCGAGCCGGGCTCATTAAACGGTAATTAATTAATTAACGAGGCGACTGGTCACGTGACTCCTGCGTTTATTTGGTACCTGCGGGGGTTGGGGTGGGGGAAATTGGGATGGGATGGAAAAGGGGGGGGGGGGGGGGAGGAAAAACCGGGGCCCCTCCCCCCCCCGAGCTGGGGGAGGGGCACAGACGGGGTGGGGGAGGGGTGGGGGGGGGCACATTTTGGGTCTGGGGGCGTCCTTAGAAGCGGGGGGGGGAGAGGGGGATGGGGAGGGGTCTCAATCGTCCCATTCATCATCATCTTCCTCCTCCTCGCTGGCCGTGCCTTCATCTGGGGAGGGTGAAAAATGGGGGGTCAGGGGGGTTTTTGGGGGGGGTTTTGGGGGTTTCGGGGGGGTTTTTTGGGGAGGGGTCTCACCCGAGGAATGGATGACGCGGCTTCGTTTCTGCATCACGTCCATCAGGGCCCCCACGAGCCCCCCAGCGCCGGGACCCGCGCCCACCTCGGGGGTCTCAGGGGTCTGGAAGGGGAGGGGGGGCACGGGGAGAGCTCAGGCAGGACCCCCCCCCCCCAAGAAATGATAACAGGACCACCCCACCCAAAAAAACGGGCATGGAACAGCCCCTCCCCCATCCCATGGGGTCCCCCATAGGTCACGGGAGCCCCCCTTGGAGCCCCCTCCCCCCTCACAGAGCATCCCACCCCCCCATTTTGGGGTCCCATCCCTTTTTTGGGGGGGTCCTACCCTCCTTTTTGGGGGGTCCCCCCCCATTTTTAGACTCCCACCCCCCCGTTTTTTGAGTTTCCCCCCCCCCATTTTTAGGCTCCCACCCCCCCCAATTTTGGTCTCCCACCCCCCGTTTTTGGGGTCCCCACGCCCCCGTTTTTGGGGTCCCCACCTTGTTGAGCGTCACCCCCCTGGCGGATCTGGTCCAGCAGCGCCCCCCGGCCCGGGGGGGGTCGCGGGGGGGGCGCCCCCGGAGGGGGGAGGGGGCGGCGGAGGAGGGGGAGGGGGAGGAGCGGCCGCTCCGGAGGGGGGCGGAGCCTCGCGGGGGGAGGGGGCGGGGCCTCGCGGAGGGGGCGGGGCAGGGGGAGGGGCGGGGGCCGGCGCGGGGTGGGGGAGGGGCCGGGAGCCCCGAGCGGGAGCGGCCGGAGGAGGGGGGAGGGGGGCGGGGGGAGGGGGGGGCGGGGCTGCCGCGGCCCGGGGGGGGGAGGGGGCGGCCCTGGGGGAGGGGAGAGAGAGAGAAGGGGGCGGGGTCAGAGGGGGCACAGGGGGGGCACGGAGACCCTCGGAGGGGTCCCCAGGTGCCCCCCAGGTGTGCCCAGCCCCCACCCCCCAGGTGTCCCCAGGTGTCCCCAGGTTCCCCCCAGGTGTGCCCAGGTGTCCCCAAGTCCTGTCCAGGTGTCCCCAGGTGCCTCCCAGTTGTGCCTTGGTGCCCCCAGGTGTGCCCAGGTTCCCCCCAGGTGTCCCCAAGTCCTGTCCAGGTGTCCCCAGGTGCCTCCCAGGTGTGCCCAGGTTCCCCCCAGGTGTGCCCAGGTCCTGTCCAGGTGTCCCCAGGTGTCCTCAAGTGTCCCCAGGTGCCTCCCAGATGTGCCCAGGTGCCCCCAGGTGCCTCAGCCCCATCCCAGGTGTGCCCAGGTACCCCCAGGTGTCTCCGTGTCCCTCCCAGGTCCCTCCCAGCTGTCCCCAGGTGTCCCCAGGTGTGTCCCCAGCTGTGCCAGGTGCCCATGGCTGTGCTCAGGTCCCTGCCAGGTGCCCCCAGGTGTGCCAGGTGCCCCATGGCCATGTCCAGGTCCCTCCCAGCTGTCCCCAGGCGTGCCCAGGTGTGCCCAGGTGTGTCCCCAGCTGTCCCCAGCTGTCCCCAGGTCCCTCCCAGGTGTTCCCAACTGTCCCCAGGTGTGCCCAGGTGTGTCCCCAGGTGTGTGCCCACCCTGCCTGCCCATCTCCTCGCGCACGGCCTGCAGCCCCCCCTGGCGCTCGATGAAGTCGTGGATCAGCCGCGAGGTCTCGGCGTCGGCCAAGTGGCGCTCGCTGACCCCGGCCTGGGCGAAGAGCGAGCGCAGGGCGGGGTCCAGGGCGGCCAGCTGGGGACAGGGACAGGGACACACATTGAGGGGTCAGTGACACACACTGAGGGGTCAGTGACACCCCATGGGGACCCCAGCTGCCAGCTGGGGACAGGGACAGGGACAGGGACACACATTGAGGGGTCAGTGTCACCCCATGGGGACCCCAGCTGCCAGCTGGGGACGGGGACAGGGACAGGGACAGGGGACAGGGACAAGGGACAGGGACACACATTGAGGGGTCAGTGACACACATTGAGGGGGTCAGTGTCACACTGAGGGGTCAGTGTCACCCCATGGGGACCCAGATGGGACAGGGACACGCTGAGGGGTCAGTGACACACATTGAGGGGTCAGTGCCACACACTGAGGGGTCAGTGACACACATTGAGGGGTCAGTGACACACATTGAGGGGTCAGTGACACCCCATGGGGGACCCCAGTTGCCAGCTGGGACAGGGACAAGGGACAGGGACAGGGGACAGGGACAGGGACACGCTGAGGGAGTCAGTGACACACACTGAAGGGTCAGTGTCACCCCATGGGGACCCCAGCTGCCAGCTGGGACAGGGACAAGGGACAGGGATGGGGACAGGGACAGGGACACGCTGAAGGGTCAGTGACACACATTGAGGGGTCAGTGTCACCCCATGGGGACCCCAGCTGCCAGCTGGGACAGGGACAGGGACACACTGAGGGGTCAGTGCCACACATTGAGGGGTCAGTGTCACATGCTGAGGGGTCAGTGTCACATTGAGGGGTCAGTGTCACACCCCCCCAGGTCACTGTCACCCCATGGGACAGGAGTGACCACAGGGTAGAGTCCAGGGTGGTCAGCTGGGGACAGGGACAGGGACAGGGACAAGGGACAGGGACAGGGGACAGGGATGGGGACAGGGACAGGGACGGGGACGGGGATGGGGACAAGGACGGGGACAGGGAGAGGGACAAGGACAGGGACAAGGGACAGGGATGGGGACAGGGGACGGGGACAGGGACAGGGACAAGGGACAGGGATGGGGACAGGGACAGGAAACGGGGACAGGGACAGGGATGGGGACAAGGACGGGGACAGGGACGGGGACAGGGACGGGGATGGGGACAGGGACAGGGACACGCTGAGGGGTCAGTGTCACACACTGAGGGGTCAATGTCCACCCCATAGGGACCCCAGCTGGGTCAGTGCCACACTGAGGGATCAGTGCCACACACTGAGGGCTCAGTGTCACCCCCAGGGTCAGCGTCACCAACCATGGGGGGGGGACACACGGGGGGGGGACACGGCCCGGGGGTGTCACCTACATCAAAAGCCACCACTGGGGTCCCACCCGACGTGACTGACGTGCCTGGGGGGGAGGGGAGGGGACAGAGGTGAGACCCCTCCCCCCTGAACCCCACAGACCCCAAAACCCCCCTGGAGACCCCCCCCAAAACCCCAAATCCCCCCAAACCTCCCCCAAAACCCCAACCCCCACAGCCCCCAAATCCCCCCAGCCCCAAATCCCTCCCAAATCCCTCCCAAACCCCCCAAACCCCCCCCAAAACCCCCCCAAAACCCCAACCCCACAGCCCCAAATCCCCCCAGCCCCAAATCCCTCCCAAAGCCCCCAAAACCCCCCAAAACCCCAACCCCACAGCCCCCAAATCCCCCAGCCCCAAAATCCCCCCCCAGAGACCCCAAATCCCCCAGCCCCAAAATCCGCCCCAGAGACCCCAAAATCCCCCCCAGAGATCCCAAATCCCCCAGCCCCAAAATCCCCCCCAGAGACCCCAAAATCCCTCTCAGAACCCAAATTCCCCCAGCCCCAAAATCCCCCCCAGAGACCCCAAATCCCCCAGCCCCCCAAATCCCTCCCAAAGCCCCCAAACCCCCCCCAAAACCCCCCCAAAACCCCAACCCCCACAGCCCCAAAATTCCCCCAGCCCCAAAATCCCTCCCAGAGACCCCAAATCCCCCCCACCTCAAATCCCAGAGACCCCCAAACCCCCCCCCAAACCCCCCCCCCCACCCCAAACCCCTCCAAGCCCCCAGCCCCAAAACCCCCCCCAGACCCCCCCAGACCCACTTGAAGCCGGAGGGGACCCCAATATCGGCCTTGGAGATTTTCTTGCGCCCCCTCCCCCCCTTTTTGTGCTCGCCGGGGGGGGGTCCCGAGGTGGGGGAGGGGCCCGAGGTGGGGGAGGGGCCCGAGGGGGGGGCTGGGCAGCCCCCGGTACCGGCTGGGGGTGATGTCGGGGTTGGGGATGGGCACGGCCGGGATGGGGGGGCCTGGAAGGGGGGGAAAAAATCGTTATGGGGACCCCCCCACTCCACCCCGTTATGGGGAGAACCCCCAAAAGACCCCAAAAGACCCCAAAATTCCACCCCAAAATTCCCACCCAGAGACCCCAAAATTTCTCCCCAGAGACCCCAAAACCACCCCAGAAACCTCAAAAATCCCCCCCAGAGACGCCAAAATCCCCACCCAAACCACCCAGAGACCCCAAAATTTCCCCCCAGAGACCCCAAAATCCCCCCCAGATACCCCAAACCTGCCCCAAAACCACCCCAGAAACCCCAAAGATCCCCAAATCCCCCCCAGATACCCCAAAACACCCCAAAACCACCCCAGAAACCCAAAAATCCCCCCCAGAGACCCCAAAATTTCCCCCCAAACCACCCAGAAACCCCAAAATTCCCCCCCAAAACCACCCAGAGACCCCTAAAATTCCCCCCAGAGACCCCAAACCTGCCCAAAAGACCCCAAAATCCCCACCCAAACCACCCAGAGACCCCAAAATGCCTCCCCAGAGACCCCAAAATGCCCACCCAAACCACCCAGAAACCCCCAAATTCCCCCCAGAGACCCCAAAATTGCCCCCAGAGACCCCCCCCAAAGACCCAAAACCACCCCAGAAACTCCAAATTTTCCCCCAGAGACCCCAAACCTGCCCCAAAGAGCCCAAAATCCCCACCCAAACCACCCAGAGACCCCAAAATCCCCCCCAAATCCCCCCCAGAGACCCCAAACCTGCCCCAAAGACCTCAAAATCCTCCCAGGGACCCCAAAATCCCCCCCAAAAACCATCCCAGAGACCCCAAAATTCCCACCCAAACCACCCAGAGACCCCAATTCCCCCCCCAGATACCCCAAAACCACCCCAGAAACCCCAAAATACCTCCCAGAGACCCCAAACCTGACCCAAAGACCCCAAAATCCTCCCAGGGACCCCAAAGACCCCAAAATCACCCCGGAACCCCCCAAATTTCCCCCCAAATTCCCTTCTGGGCCCTCCCTAAGCCCCCTTAATAGGGCAGAACCCCCCCAAAATGGGACAGAACCCCCCAAAAATGGGGCAGAACCCCCCAAAATGGGGCAGGACCCCCCAAAATGGGACTGAACCCCCCCAAAATGGGGACAGGGACCCCCCAAAATGGGGCAGAACCCCCCAAAATGGGACAGAACCCCCCAAAATGGGACTGAACCCCCCCAAAATGGGACAGAACCCCCCCAAAATGGGACAGAACCCCCCCAAAATGGGGCAGAACCCCCCAAAATGGGTCAGGACCCCCCAAAATGGGACAGAACCCCCCCAAAATGGGTCAGGACCCCCCCAAAATGGGACAGAACCCCCCCAAAATGGGACAGAAACCCCCCAAAAAATGGGGCAGGGACCCCCCAAAATGGGACAGAACCCCCCCCAATATGGGGCAGAACCCCCCAAAAATGGGTCAGGACCCCCCTCCCCACTCACCCCTCAGGGTTGGGGGTCCTGGGGAGGCTCCCCCGACGCTCTGGGGGGGCACAGGGAGGGTCAGTGGGGGTGAGGACCCCCCCAAATGACCCCAAAATGGCCCAAAATGGCCCCAAAATGGCCCCAAAAATGGCCCCCGGGGGGGTCAGGACTCACCATGGCCGGGGGGGTGGGGGAGGGGGGCAGCGGCTGCTTCTCTGTGGGGGGGGAGAAAAGGGGGGGTCAGAGGGGGGGGGAGGGGCGGTTTGGGGGGGGTCCCGGGAGGATTTTGGGGCATCCTGAGGGGATTTGGGGGGGGTTCTGGTGCAGTTTTGGGGTCCTCAGGTGCATTTTGGGGATGCCAGGTGGATTTGGGGGGGTCCCCAGGTGGGTTTTGGGATGCCCAGGTGCATTTTGGGGGTCCCCAAGTGGATTTTGGGGGTTCCCAGGTGCATTTTAGGAAGTCCCAGGTGCATTTTAAAGGTCCCCAGGGGCATTTTGGGGGTTCCCAGGTAGATTTTGGGGGTCCCCAGGTGCGTTTTGAAGCTCCCCAGGTGCGTTTTGAAGCTCCCCAGGTGCATTTTGGCCATTCCCAGGTCTATTTGGGGCTCGCCAGGTGCATTTTAGGAAGTCCCCAGGTGCATTTTGGGGCTCCCCACATGGATTTTCAAGCTCCCCAGGTGCATTTTGGGTGTCCCTATGTGTGTTTTAAAGGTCCCCAGGTGCATTTTGGGCTCCCCACATGGATTTTGGATGTTCCCAGGTGCATTTTAGGAAGTCCCAGGTGCATTTTGGGGCTCCCCACATGGATTTTGGATGTTCCCAGGTGCATTTTAGGAAGTCCCAGGTGCATTTTGGGGCTCCCCACATGGATTTTGGATGTTCCCAGGTGCATTTTAGGAAGTCCCAGGTGCATTTTGGGGCTCCCCACATGGATTTTGAAGCGCCCCAGATGTTCCCAGGTGCATTTTAGGAAGTCCCCAGGTGCATTTTGGGGCTCCCCACATGGATTTTGGATGTTCCCAGGTGCATTCTGGGCTCCCCAGATGCATTTTGGAGGTTCCCAGGTGGATTTTGGGGCTCCCCACATGGATTTTGACGCTCCCGAGGCGCATTTTGGGGTCCCCGGGTGCATTTTGGATGTCCCCAGGTGCATTTTGGGGGTTCCCACATGGATTTTGAAGCTCCCCACGTGGATTTTGGATGTCCCCAGGTGCATTTTGGGGTGTCCCAGGTGCATTTTGGGGTCCCCAGGTGCATTTTGAAGCTCCCCAGGTGCATTTTGGGGTCCCCAGGTGCATTTTGAAGCTCCCCAGGTGCATTTTGGGGCTCCCCGGGTGCATTTTTGGGGAGGGGTCTCTCACCCGCCCGCTGCTGCCGCCGCCGCAGCCTCTCCTGGACTCGGCCCTCGAACGTCGCAGCCTCGGCCTCAGAGGCGAAGTTCAGCCCCGCCCCTCCTGAGCCAATCAGGAGCGGCCGTGGGCAGCCAGGCCACGCCCACTTACCCAGAGCCACACCCACCTTTGGCCAAACCACACCCACTTTCCCTTATAGGGCGTTTATCAATTGGCCACACCCATCAAGCACCACAGCCACGCCCATTTCCCTTATTTGGTCATGCTGCATTAATACCTGCCTATAAAAGACCACGCCCACTGATAGCCACGCCCATTTCCCTTATATGGCCACGCCCCATTGCAAACAGGTCACACCTACCTCAAGATGACCACACCCATAATATCTGACCACACCCACTTTATCGAGACCACGCCCCCACACCCAAATTCACCCCGCCCCAAAGCCCCCGCCCGTTTAAGCCCCTCCCCCTTGACCACACCCATAATGGCTCCTCCCTCCTCATCTGTGGCCACCTCCAGCCCCACCCACTGACCCCACCCAAATTTAGCCACGCCCACACCACACCCCTCCCTTGGCCACGCCCCCCAGCCACGCCCACTCACGTGGCTGACAAAGGTGTGGAAAAAGGGGGTGGGGGTCTTGTAGCCCATCCCCCCCTGCAGCTCCTGCTCCCACCACAGCTCCCCGGCCTGGGGGGGCAAATTTGGGGTCAGGGATCCCCAAAAACCCCCAGGGACCCCCAAAAAACCCCCCAGGGACCCCCAAAACCCCTCAGGGACCCCAAAAACCCCTCAGGGACCCCCAAAAACCCCTCAGGGACCCCAAAAAAACCCCTCAGGGACCCCCCAAAACCCCTCAGGGACCCCAAAAACCCCCCAGGGACCCCCAAAAACCCCTCAGGGACCCCAAAACCCCCCCCAGGGACCCCCAAAAACCCCTCAGGGACCCCCACTCAATCCCAATCCTCTTGATCTCCCCCCATCCCAGGATTTTGGGGATTCCCCCAGGATTTTGGGGACCCCCCCCCCAAGATTTGAGGACCCCTCTGGGATTTTGGGGTCCCCCCAAAATTTGGGACCCCCCCTCAAATAAATGGAGAATGAAGAAGTGGAACCTGCAGGGGCTGTCTTGGACCCACCCCCTTGGGTTTTAGGGACCCCCCCCAGAATTTTGGGGTCCCCCTCATGGATTTTGGGGTCCTCCCAAGATTTTAGGACCCCTCTCTGATTTTGGGGTCCCCCCCAAAATTTGGGACCCCCCCTCAAATAAAGGGTGAATGATGAAGTGGAAGCATCAGCATTGACCTGAACCCACCCACCCTGGATTTTAGGGACCCCCCCAGAATTTTGGGGTCCCCCTCATGGACTTTAGGACCCCTCTGTGAGTTTGGGGTCCCCCCTAAAATTTGGGACCCACCTTCAAATAAGAGGATGATGAAATGGAAGCACCAGCATTGTCCTGAACCCATTCCCCTTGTGTTTTAGCAATTCCCCAAGGACTTTAGGGACCCCCCCAGAATTTTGGGGTCCCCCTCATGGATTTTGGGGTCCCCCTCGAGATTTTGGGGTCCCCCCCGAGGGGTTTTGGGGTGCCCAGACTCACGGGCAGGCGGAAGATGCGGATGAAGTAGGAGCGCCGGGGGCTGTCCCGGACCAGGCAGGCGACGCCGCAGCCCCGGAGGCTCCAGGAGCCCCCCGGGACCCCCCCGGGACCCCCCGGGACCCCCCCAGGGACCCCCCCGGGCTCGGCCACCACCAGCTGGACCACGGCGGTCACCAGGGTCTGTGGGGGGACACGGGGGTGGGACATGGGGCACCCCGAAATTCAACCTGGGAAGCTCAAAATGCCCCAAGGCTGCCCTGAAACCCCAAAAGAGAACCCAAAATCCAGCCCAGAGACCCC
Source organism: Agelaius phoeniceus (assembly GCF_020745825.1). NCBI lineage: Eukaryota > Metazoa > Chordata > Aves > Passeriformes > Icteridae > Agelaius > Agelaius phoeniceus. The sequence goes on along the minus strand of NW_026531109.1, from coordinate 86,245 downwards.
AAAATCCTTCAAGGCTGCCCTGAAACCCCAAAAGAGAGCCCAAATTCCAGCCCAGAGAGCCCAAAATCCAGCCCAGGGACCCCAAAATCCCCCAAGACCACCCCAAAAATCTCCAAGAGACTCCAAAATCCAGCCCAGGGACCCTAAAATCCATCCCAAGACCCCAAAATGGCCTCAGAGAACCCAAAATCTCCCAAGGCTGCCCCAAATTCCAGCCCAGAGACCCCGAAATCCATCCCAGGCACCCCAAAGTCCAGCCCAGGGACCCCAAAATGGCCCCAGATAACCCAAAATCCCCCAAGGCTGCCCTGAAACCCCACCAGAGAACCCAAAATCCATCCCAGAGACCCCAAAATCCCCCAAGGCTGCCCCAAAACACCACCAGAGACCCCAAAATCCAGCCCAGGGACCCCAAAATGGCCTCAGAGAACCCAAAATCCCCCAAGACGACCCCAAATTCCATCCCAGAGAACCCAAAATCCCCCAAGATTGCCCTGAAACCCCACCAGAGAACCCAAAATCCAACCTGGTACCCCCAAAATCCAGCCCAGAGACCCCAAAATCCATCCCCGAGACCCTAAAATCCAGCCAAGAGATCCTAAAATCCAGCCCAGGGACCCCAAAATCCCCCAAGGCTGCCCCAAAACCCCAAAAGAGAGCCCAAAATCCAGCCCAGACACCCCAAAATCCAACCTGGTACCCCCAAAATCCAGCCCAGAGAATTCAAAATCCAGCCCAGAGACCCCAAAATGGCCTCAGAGAACCCAAAATCCCCCAAGATGACCCCAAGTTCCATCCCAGAGAACCCAAAATCTCCCAAGGCTGCCCTGAAACCCCACAAGAGAGCCCAAAATCCAACCTGGTACCCCCAAAATCCAGCCCAGAGAGCCCAAAATCCAGCCCAGGGACCCCAAAATGCCCCAAGGCTGCCCTAAAACCCCACCAGAGAGCCCAAAATCCAACCTGGTACCCCCAAATCCATCCCAGAGAATTCAAAATCCAGCCCAGACACCCCAAAATGGCCTCAGAGAACCCAAAATCCCCCAAGGCTGCCCTGAAACCCCTTCCCAGTTCCCCCCAATTCCCTCCCAGTTCCCCCGGTGCCTCCCAATTCCCTCCCAGTCCCTCCCAGTCCCTCCCAGTCCCCCCAGTTCCCTCCCAGTCCCTCCCAGTCCCTCCCAGTCCCTCCCAGTCCTTTCCCAATTCCCCCCCAATCCCCTCCCAGTCCCTCCCAGTCCCCCCCAGTTCCCCCCCCAGTCCCTCCCAGTCCCCCCCAATCCCCTCCCAGTCCCTTCCAGTCCTTTCCCAGTTCCCTCCCAGTCCCCCCCAGTTTCCCCCAGTTCCCTCCCAGTCCCTCCCAGTCCCTCCCAGTCCCTCCCAGTCCTTTCCCAATTCCCCCCCAATCCCCTCCCAGTCCCTCCCAGTTCCCTCCCAGTTCCCCCCAGTCCCTCCCAGTTCCCCCCAGTCCTTTCCCAGTTCCCTCCCAGTCCCTCCCAGTCTCTCCCAGTGCCCCCCCAATCCCCTCCCAATTCCCTCCCAGTTCCCCCCAGTCCCCCCCAACTCCCCCAATCCCCTCCCAATGCCCCCCAATCCCCTCCCAGTCCCTCCCAGTCCTTTCCCAGTCCCCTCCCAGTCCCCCCAAATTCCCTCCCAGCGTCTCCCATTCCCTCCCAGTCCCTCCCAGTCCTTTCCCAGTCCCCTCCCAGTTCCCCCCAGTCCCTCCCAGTCCTTTCCCAGTTCCCTCCCAGTCCCTCCCAGTTCACCCCAGTTCCCCCCAGTCCCTCCCAGTCCCTCCCAATCCCCTCCCAGTCCCACCCAGTCCTTTCCCAGTTCCCCCCCCAATTCCCTCCCAGTTCCCTCCCAGTCTCTCCCAATTCACCCCCAGTCCCCCCCCAGTCCCTCCCAGTTCCCCCCAGTCCCTCCCAGTCTCTCCCAGTGCCCCCCAGTCCCCTCCCAATCCCCCCCAATCCCCTCCCAGTCCCTCCCAATTCCCTCCCAGTCCCTCCCAGTTCCTCCCAGTTCCTCCCAGTTCCTCACCACGCATTTCCTGCCCAGCACCTCGAAGATCCTCAGGTTCTCCTGCTCCCCCAGCAGCTCCGAGGGGACGTTGTCCCCCCCCTGTCGCCCCCCCCGGCTCATCCCCAGATTTTTGGGACCCCCCAAAAAATTCCTAGAACCCCAAAAAATCCCTGGGAACCCCCAAAACCACCCTGGGAACCCCCAAAAATCCCTGGGAAGTCCCAAAAATCCCCCCTGGGAGACCCAAAATCCCCCCTGGGAGACCCAAAAAAAATCCCTGGGAGCCCCAAAATTCCCCCTGGGAACCCAAAAAACCCCACAGGACCCCCCCCAAAAATCTGCCTGGGAACCCCCAAAACCGCCTTGGGAGACCCCAAAAATCCCCCCTGGGAGACCCAAAAATTCCTGAGAACCCCAAAAAATCCCTGGGAAACCCAAAAATCCCCCCTGGGAACCCCAAAACCGCCTTGGGAGCCCCAAAAATCCCCCCTGGGAGACCCAAAAAAATCCCTGGGAAACCCAAAAAAACCCCACAGGACCCCCCCAAAATCTGCCTGGGAACCCCCAAAATCCTCCCGGGGATCCCAAAAAAACCCCTGGGACCCCCCAAAATCCCCTCTGGGACCCCCCAAAACCCCCCCGGAGCCGCCCCCCAAAAATCTCTGGGTGCCCCCGAGGCCTCTTCCGGCCGGAAGCACCCAAAGGTGGCGGGGGACGTCACCTCCGGACTGGGGGAACTGGGAGGGACTGGGAGGGACTGGGAGGGAACTGGGAGGGAACTGGGAAGGGGAACTGGGAGGGACTGGGGGCAATTGGGAGGGACTGGGAGGGACTGGGGGGGACTGGGAGGGACTGGGGGGGGAACTGGGGGGGACTGGGAGGGACTGGGGGGGATTGGGAGGGACTGGGAGGGACTGGGGGGGACTGGGGGGGACTGGGAGGGACTGGGAGGGACTGGGAGGGAACTGGGAGGGACTGGGGGGGACTGGGAGGGACTGGGGGGCACTGGGAGGGAACTGGGGGGCACTGGGGCAGACTGGCAGGAACTGGGGGGGATTTGGGGCAACTGGGAGGGACTGGGAAGGGGGAACTGGGAGGAACTGGGAGGGACTGAGAAAGGGAACTGGGAGGGACTGGGGGGGACTGGGGGGGAACTGGGAGGGAGTGGGGGGCACTGAGAGGGAACTGGGGGGCACTGGGGGAGACTGGGAGGAACTGGGGGGGATTTGGGGCAACTGGGAGGGACTGGGAAGGGGAACTGGGAGGAAATGGGAGGGACTGAGAAAGGGAACTGGGAGGGACTGGGGGCAACTGGGAGGGACTGGGGGGGACTGGGAGGGACTGGGAACGAACTGGGGGGGACTGGGAGGGATTGGGGGCAACTGGGAGGAACTGGGAGGGACTGGGAGGGACTGGGGGGACTGGGAGGGACTGGGAGGGACTGGGAGGGAACTGGGAAGGGGAACTGGGAGGGACTGGGGGCAATTGGGAGGGACTGGGAGGGAACTGGGGGGGACTGGGAGGAACTGGGAGGGATTGGGGGCAACTGGGAGGAACTGGGAAGGGGAACTGGGAGGGTCTGGTGGAACTGGGAGGAACTGAGTAATGGAACTGGGAGGGACTGGGAAGGACTGGGAGGGACTGGGGGGGACTGGGAAGGGGAACTGGGAGGGTCTGGCGGAACTGGGAGGAACTGAGTAATGGAACTGGGAGGGACTGGGAGCAACTGGGAGGGACTGGGAGCAACTGGGAGGGACTGGGAGCAACTGGGGGGGCACTGAGAAGGAAACTGGGAGTACTGGGAGGCAGCACTGCAGGGACTGGGAAAGGGAACTGGGGGAACTGGGAGCAAACTGGGAACACTGGGAAAATCCCAGTCCTGGCCCCGCCCGTGCCCGCACCCTCCCAGTTCATACTGGGAACTGCCCAGTTCATACTGGGAATGGGAAATCCCTTCCCAGTCCATACTGGGAACCTCCAACCCCTTCCCAGTCCATACTGGGAACTTCCCAGTCCCTCCCAGTCTATACTGGAAGGCCCAAACTCCCTCCCAGTCCCTACTGGGATTCCCCAGTCCTTCCCAGTCCATACTGGGAACTTCTCAGTCCCTCCCAGTTCATACTGGGAAGCCCAAATTCTCTCCCAGTCCATACTGGGAGCCCCCAGTCCCTCCCAGTGCCTCCCAGTCCATACTGGGAGTCCCAAATTCTCTCCCAAGTCCATACTGGGAACCCCAAACTCACTTCCAGTCCCTCCCAGTCCATACTGGGAGCCCCAAACTCCCTCCCAGTCCATACTGGGAGCCCCAAACCCCTTCCCAGTCCCTCCCAGTCCCTACTGGGAACCCCCAGTCCTTCCCAGTCCATACTGGGAGCCCCAAACCCCTTCCCAGTCCATACTGGGAACATCCAACCCCTTCCCAGTCCATACTGGGAGCCCCAAACTCACTTCCAGTCCCTCCCAGTCCATACTGGGAACTTCCCAGTCCCTCCCAGTCCATACTGGGACAACACAACCACCTCCCGGTCCCTCCCAGTCTATACTGGGAGGCCCAAACTCCCTCCCAGTTCATACTGGGAGCCCCAAACTCCCTCCCAGTCCCTCCCAGTCCCTCCTGGGAGCCCCCAGTCCCTCCCAGTCCCTCCCAGTCCCTCCCAGTCCATACTGGGATCCACACCAGTATCGGGCATCGTTTATTGGCGATTCCGGCACCCCTGGGACCCCCCCGGGGGAGGGGCAATAAATAAAGGGGGGGGGAGGGGAGAAGGCACCCAGGGTGGGGGGGGGGGGGCAGGAACTGGTTTGTACTGGTCCATACTGGGAGAAGGCCTGTGGGCATCAACACAGCACTGGGGGCACCCTACCGGTCCATACTGGTCTGTACTGGTCCGTACTGGGAGCACGCAAGGCCACGCGGGTGAGGAGAGCTCTGGACTGGTTTGGACTGGTCCATACTGGTCCATACTGGTCCATACTGGTCCGTGCTGGGAAGACCCAAGGCCACGCCGGTGAAGAACTCCCAGTTTGGCTGCCGGACTGGTCCATACTGGTCCATACTGGGATGGCTGAAGGCCATGGCAAGGCACTGGTCCGTACTGGTCTGTACTGGTCCGTACTGGTCCGTACTGGTCTGTACTGGTCCGTACTGGTCCGGCACAAGGCGATGCATGTGGGGGTCACCCAGTTGGGCTCCCAGCTCCTTCTTGCTCCAAACTGGTCCATACTGGTCCGTACTGGTTTGGCCCAAGGCATTGTAGATCCAAGAGTTCCCAGGCGAGTGGTTGGTACTGGTTTATACTGGTTTGTACTGGGATGTCCCACGGTGGTGCAGAACCCAGCAGGGAGGCCAACTGGGCTGTACTGGTTTACACTGGTTTATACTGGGATGTCCCACGGTGGTAGGCGAGTGGTTGGTACTGGTTTATACTGGTTTATACTGGTTTGTACTGGTATGTCCCACGGTGGTGCAGAACCCAGTAGGGAGGCCAATTGGGTTGTACTGGTTTATACTGGTTTATACTGGTTTGTACTGGGATGTGCCACGCTGGTGCAGATCCCAGCAGGGAGGCCAACTGGGCTGTACTGGTTCATACTGGTTTATACTGGTTTATACTGGTTTATACTGGGATGTCCCACGGTGGTAGGCGAGTGGTTGGTACTGGTTTATACTGGTTTGTACTGGGATGTCCCACGGTGGTGCAGAACCCAGCAGGGAGACACTGGGCTGTACTGGTTTATACTGGTTTATACTGGTTTGTACTGGGATGTCCCACGGTGGTGCAGAACCCAGCAGGGAGGCACTGGGCTGTACTGGTTCATACTGGTTTATACTGGTTTGTACTGGGATGTCCCACGGTGGTGCAGAACCCAGCAGGGAGGCACTGGGCTGTACTGGTTCATACTGGTTTATACTGGTTTATACTGGGATGTCCCACAGTGGTAGGCGAGTGGTTGGTACTGGTTTATACTGGTTTGTACTGGGATGTCCCATGGTGGTGCAGAACCCAGCAGGGAGGCACTGGGCTCTACTGGTTCATACTGGTTTATACTGGTTTGTACTGGGATGTCCCACGGTGGTGCGGATGCCAGCAGGGAGGCCAACTGGGCTGTACTGGTTTATACTGGGAGGGGTCTCTGGGGAGGCCTGGGGGTCCCTGCTGACCCCACGGTGGCCTTGGGGACCCCAAAGGGACCCCCCTGTCCCCATTGGTGTCCCCAGGTTGTCCTGCAGACCCCGGCAGGGACCCAAGGGTCCCCAGGGTGACCCCAGGACCTCCTGGAGATGCTTTGCGGGGTCACCACGGGGTCCCACAGCTTCTCACACTCAGTCTAGGGGTCCCCATGAGGGTTTGGGGGTCCCTGGAGATGTTCTGTGGGGTCACCACGGTGTCCTACAAACCCACAGCGGCTTTGGACCCCTCGTGATGACCTCAGACCCTTTGAGATGTTCTGAGACGTTCTATGGGGTCACCATGTTCTCCTACAGACTTCAGAACCCCACACAATGACCTCAGACCAACTCTGAGATGTTCTGAGATGTTCTACAAGGTCACCATGTTCTCCTACAGACTTTAGAACCCCACACAATGACCTCAGACCCACTCTGAGATGTTCTATGGGGTCACCACCTTGTCCTGCAGACCTCCAGTGACTTTGGAGCCCCTCGTGATGACCTCAGACCAACTTTGAGATGTTCTATGGGGTCGCCATGTTCTCCTACAGACTTTAGAACCCCACACGATGACCTCAGCGCCTTCGGGAGATGTTCTGAGATATTTTATGGGGTCACCACCTTGTCCTACAAACTCACAATGACTTTGCAGTCACTCATGATGACCTCAGCACCTTCTGAAGATGATATAAGATGTTCTATGGGGTCACCACCTTGTCCTACAAACCCACAGTGGCTTTGGAGCCCCTCGTGATGACCTCAGTGCAACTTTGAGATGTTCTATGGGGTCACCATGTTCTCCTACAGACTTCAGAACCCCACACAATGACCTCAGACCCACTCTGAGATGTTCTGAGACGTTTTATGGGGTCACCACCTTGTCCTGCAGATCTCCAGTGACTTTGGAGCCCCTCGTGATGACCTCAGACCAACTCTGAGATGTTTTATGGGGTCACCACCTTGTCCTACAAACTCACACTGACTTTGCAGTCACTCATGATGACCTCAGCGCCTTTGGGAGATGTTCTGAGACATTTTATGGGGTCACCACCTTGTCCTGCAGACCTCCAGTGACTTTGGAGCCCCTCGTGATGACCTCGGACCAACTTTGAGATGTTCTATGGGGTCACCATGTTCTCCTACAGACTTTAGAACCCCACACGATGACCTCAGCACCTTCTGAAGATGTTCTGAGACGTTTTATGGGGTCACCACTTTGTCCTACAGATCTCCAGTGACTTTGGAGCCCCTCACGATGACCTCAGACCAACTCTGAGATGTTCTGAGATGTTCTATGGGGTCACCACCTTGCCCTTAAGACTTCAAGTGACTTCAAAGCCCCTCACGATGACCTCAGCCCAACTTTGAGACGTTTTATGGGGTCACCACCTTGTCCTGTAGACCTCCAGTGACTTTGGAGCCCCTCACGATGACCTCAGTCCCACTCTGAGATGTTTTATGGGGTCACCACCTTGTCCTTAAGACTTCAAGTGACTTAGGAGCCCCTCACGATGACCTCAGACCAACTTTGAGATGTTCTGAGATGTTCTATGGGGTCACCACCTTGTCCTACAAACTCACACTGACTTTGCAGTCGCTCATGATGACCTCAGCACCTTCGGGAGATGTTCTGAGACGTTTTATGGGGTCACCACCTTGTCCTATACACCTCCAATGACTTTGGAGCCCCTCATGATGACCTCAGACCAACTTTGAGATGTTCTGAGATGTTCTATGAGGTCACCACCTTGCCCTTAGGACTTCAAGTGACTTTGGAGCCTCTAACAATGACCTCAGACCAACTTTGAGATGTTTTATGGGGTCACCACCTTGCCCTTAAGACCTCCAGTGACTTTGGAGCCCCTCATGATGAAGTCAGACCAACCCTGAGATGTTCTAAGATGTTTTATGGGGTCACCACCTTGTCCTTAAGACTTCAAGTGACTTCGGAGCCTCTCATGATGACCTCAGACCAACTTTGAGATGTTTTATGGGGTCACCACCTTGTCCTGTAGACCTCCAGTGACTTTGGAGCCCCTCGTGATGACCTCAGACCAACTTTGAGATGTTCTATGGGGTCACCACCTTGTCCTACAAACTCACACTGACTTTGCAGTCGCTCATGATGACCTCAGCACCTTTGGGAGATGTTCTGAGATGTTCTATGGGGTCACCACCTTGTCCTGCAGACCTCCAGTGACTTTGGAGCCCCTCGTGATGACCTCAGACCAACTTTGAGATGTTCTGAGATGTTCTATGAGGTCACCACCTTGCCCTTAGGACTTCAAGTGACTTTGGAGCCTCTAACAATGACCTCAGACCAACTTTGAGATGTTTTATGGGGTCACCACCTTGCCCTTAAGACCTCCAGTGACTTTGGAGCCCCTCATGATGAAGTCAGGCCAACCTTGAGATGTTCTGAGATGTTCTCCAGCGTCACTACCTTGCCCTTAAGACTTCAAGTGAATTTGGAGCCCCTCATGATGACCTCAGACCAACTTTGAGACGTTCTACGGGGTCACCATGTTCTCCTACAGACTTTAGAGCCCCACCCGATGACCTCAGCACCTTCGGGAGATGTTCTGAGATGTTTCATGGGGTCACCACCTTGTCCTACAGACCTCCAGTAACTTTAAAACCCCTCACGATGACCTCAGACCAACTTTGAGATGTTCTATGGAGTCACCACCTTGTCCTACAAACTCACACTGACTATGGAGCCCCTCATGATGACCTCAGCACCTTCGGGAGATGTTCTGAGACGTTTTATGGGGTCACCACTTTGTCCTACAGATCTCCAGTGACTTTGGAACCCCTCACGATGACCTCAGACCAACTTTGAGATGTTTTATGGGGTCACCACCTTGTCCTGCAGACCTCCAGTGACTTTGGAGCCCCTCATGATGAAGTCAGACCAACCTTGAGATGTTCTGAGATGTTCTCCAGCGTCACTACCTTGCCCTTAAGACTTCAAGTGAATTTGGAGCCCCTCACGATGACCTCAGACCAACTTTGAGATGTTCTATGGAGTCACCACCTTGTCCTACAGACCTCCAGTGACTTTGGAGCCCCTCGTGATGACCTCAGACCAACTCTGAGATGTTCTAAGACATCCTCCAGCATCCCCCCCTTCCCCGTCCTTACCTCTCCCACCCTCTCTCTCTCCCCCCCCACCCCTCTGGTGTCTCCTGAACCTTTCCCCCACCCTCTCCCCTTTTCACCCCGAGGGAGGCCCCGTTTGGGGTCCCCCCGGGGCGGTGGCGCCCCACCCCTCCAGGTACCTGGCGAAGAGCGCCTTGGCGCGGCGCAGGACGCGCGGCAGGTGGTGCCGGCGCACCAGGCGGTCGAAGTGCATGGCCACCTCGTTGTAGTCGCCGGCGCGCGCCATCACGGCCTCGCGCTGCTCCAGCAGCATGGCCAGGCACACGAACAGCAGGAACGGGTTCCCCTGGCCCAGCTCCTCCGGAGGCGGCAGCGGCGCGCCGTCGTCCTCCACCGTCACCTCCTCGTCCGAGGAGGAGGAGGAGGAACAGGAGGAGCACGAGGAGGAGGAGGAGGAGGAAGGGTCTTCCCAAGCCCAGCGGCCGCCCCAAGGGTCGTCGGGGGTGGTTGGGTTGTGGCGGGTGGTTTTGGGAGGGTGGTGGTCGTCGTGGTGGACGTGGTCGTGTTTGAGGTCGTCGTGGATGTCCCTGGGGTCATCACGGCCATGTCTGAGGTCATCATGGCCATCCTTGGGATCACCACGGCCATCCCTGGGGTCATGGTGGCCATCCCTGTGGTCATCACAGCCACCCCTGTGGTCATCACGGCCATCCCTGGGGTCATGGTGGCCATCCTTGAAGCCATAGTGGCCATCCCTGGGGTCATCACGGCCATCCCTGGGGTCATCACAGCCATCCTTGAAGCCATGGTGGCCATCCCTGGGGTCATCACGGCCATCCCTGGGGTCATGGTGGCCATCCCTGGGGTCATGGTGACCATCCCTGGGGTCATGGTGGCCATCCCTGGGGTCATCACGTCCTTCCCTGGGGTCATGGTGGCCATCCTTGAAGCCATGGTGGCCATCCTTGAGGTTGCTGTGGCCTTCTCCAAAGCTGTGCCCTTCTCTGAGATCACCGCGAACCTTCCCGAGGTCATCGCGATTCATCCCACGGTCACCTCCTCCTTCTCCTGGGTCACCCACTCCCTCTTTGGGGTCACCCAATCCCTCTCTGAGGTCACCTCCTCCTCTTCTGAGGTCACCTCGTCCTTCTCTTGGCTCGTGTCCCTCTCTGGGGCCACCCTGTCCTTTTCTGGGCTCTTCTGCAGCCCCCCAGCAGAGGCTGTGGGGTCTCTGCTCCATCTCCAGGGCGTCGGTGCCTTCCTCCACCTTCCTGGGGCCACCTGGCTCCGAGTCCTTGGAGCCCTCGGGGGCTCCTCCAGCACCCCTGGGGGGTCTCCCCTGGACCTTCCTGAAGCTCTTGTGACCTTTGGGGACATCTCTGGAGCTTTTGTGGCCTTTGGAGTCATCTCTGGAGATCTTGTGACCTTTAAGGACATCACTGGAGCTCTCAAGACCTTCCTGAATGTTCTTAAAGCTCTTGGGATCCTCCTGGCTGTCCCTGGGACCATCAGGGACATTGCTGGAGCTCTTAGGACTCTCCTGGACACCCTTGGAACCTTCTAGAACATCACTGAAGCTCTTGGGACTCTCGAAGACCTCGCTGGAAGTCTTGGGGCTGTTGGGGACATCTCCAGAGCTCTTGGAACCCTCTGGGCTATCACTGGAAGTCTTGAGACCCCCAGGGCTACCACTGGAGCTTGTGGGACCCTCTGGGCCATCGCTGGAGCTCGTGGGACCACCTGGATCATCACTGGAGCTCTTGGGACCACCTGGGATGTCACTGGAGCTTGTGGGACCACCGGGGACATCACTGGAGCTTGTGGGACCACTGGGGACATCACTGGAGCTCTTGGCACCCTCAGGGCCATCACAGGAGCCCTTGAGCCCCCCAAAGCCACCACCAGAGCCCTGAGTGACTCCTCCAGCACCTTCTCCTCCACCTTCCTCCTCCTCCTCCTCCTCCACCTTCCTCCTCCTCCTCCTCCTCCTCCTGGGCGGCCTCGGCCGCAGCCCCCGGCGCTCCCTCAAGGCCCGGCCGGCCCTGCGAGCGCCCAGGGGGGCTCCGAGCAGCGGGACCCCCTCGGGGGGCGGCGGCGGCGCCGGGGGCAAGGAGCTCCAGGTGATCTCCAGCACCTTGAGCGCGTCCTCGAAGGCGAACTCGCGCTTGAGCTCCAGCAGCAGCCAGCGGTAGCAGAAGAGGAGGTCGTGGGCGCCGCGCGCCGCCAGGAAGGCCCAGAACTGGGGGTCGGCGCGGCGCAGCAGCCGGCGCAGGTGGCCGAAGGCCCGCGCCAGCCCGCGGCCGCCGGGGCGGAAGCGCGGCGCCAGGCGGCGCATCAGCGAGCAGAAGCACAGGAAGGCCTGGGCCTCGTCGTCCAGCACGGCCAGCAGCGGCGCCGCCACGTCCGACATGCCCTGGCAGTAGGAGAGGCGCGGGTGGCCCAGGGCGAAGGTGGTGAGCAGCGCCTGCAGGGCGGCCAGGTGAGGGTGGCCCTCCTCGGGGCCGCCGAAGTAGGGGTGGGCGCGGTCGGTGCGCACCACGTCCTTGCGCACGGCGGCGGCCACCTGGGCCAGCTCGGCCGGCGCGGCGCGGGCGGCCAGCGCCACCTTCAGCGAGGAGTACTCGGCCGCCTTGAGGCGCAGGTGGGACAGGCGCTCCTGGCCCGTGAGGCCGGCGGGGAACACGTTCAGCAGGTAACGCCACACCACCTGTACAGGGGGGATATGGGAAAGGTGAGGGATGAGGGACACGTTCAGCAGGTGACACCACAACACCTGTACGGGGGGAATGGGAAAGGTGAGGAATGAGGGACAGGTTCAGCAGGTAACGCCACACCACCTGTGCGGGGGGATATGGACAGGTGAGGGATGAGGGACACGTTCAGCAGGTAACGCCACACCACCTATGCGGGGGGATATGGACAGGTGAGGGGACAGGGACAGGTTCAGCAGGTGACACCACAACACCTGTACAGGGGAAATGGGGACAGGGACAGGTTCAGCAGGTGACACCAACAGGTGCGATCAGGAACACGTTCAGCAGGTAACGCCACACCACCTGTGTGGGGGGATATGGACAGGTGAGGGGTCAGGGACAGGTTCAGCAAGTGACACCACAACACCTGTACAGGGGGGAATGGAAAAGGTGAGGGATGAGGGACACGTTCAGCAGGTAACGCCACACCACCTGTACAGGGGAAATTGGAAAGGTGAGGGTTAGGGTTAGGTTCAGCAGGTAATGCCACACCACCTGTGTGAGGGGGAATGGGGACAGGTGAGGGATGAGGGACAGGTTCAGCAAGTGACACAAGCAGGTGAGAGATCAGGAACACGTTCAGCAGGTAATGCCACACCACCTGTGTAGGGGGGAATGGGAAAGGTGAGGGATGAGGGATAGGTTCAGCAGGTGACACCAACAGGTGAGATCAGGGACAGGTTCAGCAGGTAATGCCACACCACCTGTACAGGGGAAATGGGGACAGGTGAGGGATCAGGGACAGGTTCAACAGGTGACACCAACAGGTGAGATCAGGGACACGCTCAGCAACACCTGTATGGGAGGAATGGACAGGTGAGGGATCAGGGACAGGTTCAGCAGGTAACACCACACCACCTGTACAGGGAAAATGAGGACAGGTAAGGGATCAGGGACAGGTTCAGCAGGTGACACCACTCCACCTATACAGGGGAAATGAGGACAGGTGAGGGATCAGGGAAATGCTTAGCAGGTAACGCCAGATCTCCTGTACAGGGGAATGAGACAGGTGAGAAATTAGGGGCAAGTTCAGCAGGTAACACCACACCACGTGCACCCAGAGACAATGAGGGTCAGAGAAGGTCAAGGGTGACCCCAGGTAGAAATCAGAAAACTTCAGGTGTTGTTCAGGATGGATCTGAGGATCCTCAGGTGTGGCTGAGGTGACATCAGAAGACCACAGCTGCAATTCAGGCAACACCAGAACACCTTAGGTGTGACTGAGATGCAATCACAACCCCCAGGTGAACCTCAGAGAGATCGGAGAACCCCAGGTGTGATCAGAACCTCCCTCAGGTGTACCCCAGGTGTGACCACAACCCCCCAGATGTGCCCCAGGTGTGATCACACCCCCCCCAGGTGCGTCTCTGGGCTCTCACCTTGCGCAGGCCGGGCTCGACGCCGCCGTGGAAGACGTGCAGCCGCAGGTCCTGGGGCCGCAGCAGGCGCCCACCTGGGCCCAGGTACGACCTCAGGTCGGCGTCGCTCAGGGGGGCGCAGGGCGGGGGCGGGGGAGGGGGCGGGGACACGGCCGGGGTCCCTTCGGGCCACGCCAGGGCCGCCTGTGCCCGCGCCAGCGTCCGGCCCACCTGTGGGAACAGCACAGGTGCCACTGGGAGGGCGCTGGGATGCCCAAGCAGGAGCTCTCTGTGAGCTTCCAGCAGGGTGGGGCAGCCCAGGTGTGCCTCACCTGCACCAGGTGTGCTCACCTGTGCCAGCAGAGCCTGGGTGAAGGGCAGGGCCGCCGCCAGCAGCGAGCGGCGCTCGGGGACCGGCTCGGCCGCCGCCACCTCCCGCGGGCTGATGATGTCCCAGTCCTCCAGCAGCGGGCCTGGGGACAGCACACCTGAGCCACAGGTACCTGAGAGCCCTGGGAGCCCCATCTCGCACACCTGAGCACGCCCAGAGCCGCCTGACACCCAGCCCAGGCCACCAAGTGTCCCCAGATGTGTCCTGTCCCACCCAGGTGTGTCTCACTCTGCCCAGGTGTGTCCAGGTAAGTCTGTGACTATCCCAGGTGTGTCCCAGGTGTTTCTCCACCCCCCCAGCTGTGTCACTCACTGTCAGGAGGGTTCCTGACGTCCAGGCGCAGCCTCAGGGTGGGCCTGGCGCAGTTGAAGGCATTGGCCAGGTCCCCATCGCTCAGCAGAGGCACAAAGGTGTCCTGGCCCTGCCCATCCCGTGCCGCGAAGCTCAGAACGAAGCTTTTTTTCCTGAGGGGACACAGGTGAGCTCACCTGGGTGCTCTGGGGGGTCCCAGGTGTGCCCAGAGGGAGGATCCGGGGGGTGCCACTCACCCCTGCAGGTCGAAGGCCCGGGCCAGGATGTGCTGCAGCACGTCCAGCGAGGTGATCTGCGGGTCCACAGCGAATGAGCGGAACTCGGGCGGCTGCTGCCCCTCGTTCTTCTGTGGGAGGAGCGTCAGGAGATCCTGGGAAGGTACCGGGGGATCCCGGAGCCCCCCGGCCCCTCACAGCGATCCAAGATGGCGGCGCAGCACCGTCCCCACAGCAGCGCCACACGCCTCCCGCAACGCTGATTGGCCGCCGCCCCCCACGTGACTCAAAAGGCGGGAAATTTTCCCGCCGGCGCCACACCCGCAGATGGCAACGCCCCCCCGAGCTGATTGGCTGCCGGAGAGGGCATGACCCCACCCCTTAGCCGCGCCCACGCGAGGCCCCGCCCATGTTTTCACCCCGCCCTTTACCTTGACGCGCACGCGCACAACCTCGCACTCCTCCTCCAGCGCGGCCCCGCCCCCGCCGCCCGGCGAGGCCCCGCCCCCCGTCGTCGCCGCCATGTTGGGGCGGGGTCTCGGGGGGGGTTGGGGGTTCCGGGGGGTTTTCGCCGCCGCCGCCGCCCCCCCGAGCCGGGGAAGCGGGGGGCTGCTGTTACGTCACCGTGCTGACGCCACGCCGCGCCCCCCGTTCGGAAGGTGCGCGGTTTCGTGGGGGGGGATCCGGAGCCGCGCCGCGCCCGTGCCCGTCCTGCGGCCGCGGCCGCGGCAACAACATCCGGGGCAGCGCGCGGAATCGACGTCACGGGGCGGGCTCTGCCGCCGAGTTTGTTCCTTTAATGACGTCACGACTCCTCCCACCCTTTCTAACGCAGCGAAATGACGTCACAGGCAGCGATTCACATCGGGTTTATTGGGGGGAGACGGGGGCGCATGCGGGACCGCCTTAAACGGGCAACGCCAGAGTGGGGACCACGTCCTCCTTAAAGGGGCAACGCCGCAGCAGAACTGCCCTCGCTCTTAAAGGGGCAACGCCCTCCAGGGAGCCCCGCCCACCCTTAAAGGGGCAAGGCCATGTAAAGAACCGTCCGGCCTTAAAGGGGCAATGCCGGTAGGGCCCACCGCGTCCTTAAAGGGGCAACGCCTCGCCCGCAGCAGCGCCCCAGCCGGGGGGCGGAGCCTGCGGGGGGGGTAGGGGGCGAGGTCCCGCCCACCAAAAGAGGCCCCGCCCCTCAGGGGGGTCCCTGGGGGGTCGCCTGTTCCTTCCTGAGCTGCGCCAGCTCCTGGGACAGCGACTCCAGGTCCTGGAAAGGGGGGAATGAAGAGGGGTAGAGACCACGCCCACTGCGTGAGGCCACGCCCTCAGAGCGACCACACTCTCGTCCTGGCCACGCCCACAGCTGAAAGCCCCGCCTCCACTTTAAACCCCTCTCTGATGTCCTAGATTATGCAGCACCCCCAAACTTAAACCACGCCCCTTTTTGAGCCCCACCCCTTTCTCACAAACCACACCCCTATAAGCCACACCCTCTCCATTTAGCCACACCCCACTCCCAGGGACCACGCCCATTTCAATAAACCACACCCCTTTAAGAGGCTCCACCCCTTCCCACAAACCACACCCCTTGCGGCCACACCCCTCCATGGCCCCGCCCCCTCACCTGTGCCAGGTGCAGGTTCTTGGTCAGCTGCTCCTCCAGGAGGTTCTGCAGCTTCTTGTTCATCTCCCGCAGCCCCTCCTCACCTGGGCCCGGCCCCGCCCCGCGCCGCGCCGGCCCCGCGGGACCCGCGGCCTCTGCGGACACGGGAGAGAGGGGGACAGGTGAGGGACAGGTGACATTGGGACAGGTGAGAGAGGGACAGGTGAGGGGGACAGGTGAGAGAGGGACAGGGGAGGGACAGGGGAGGGACAGGTGAGAGAGGGACAGGTGAGGGAGGGACAGGTGAGGGACAGGTGAGGGGGACAGGTGAGAGAGGTGAGACGGGGACAGGTGAGGGAGGGACAGGTGAGAGAGGGACAGGTGAGAGAGGGACAGGGGAGGGACAGGTGAGAGAGAGAGACAGGTGAGGGTACAGGTGAGGGGGACAGCTGAGACTGGGACAGGTGGGACCGGGACAGGTGAGAAGGATCAGATGGGTGGGGACAAGTGAGGGAGGGGCAGGTGAGCTGACAGGTGAGGGAGGTGACAGATGGTTGGGGTGGCAGGTGAGGGGACAGGTGAGAGGAGGGACAGGTGAGGTTCAGGTGTGACAGATACAGGTGAGGCTCAGGTGTAACAGGGGAGGTTCAGGTGAGGCTCAGGTGTAACAGGGGAGGCTCAGGTGAGGTTCAGGTGTAACAGGTGAGGTTCAGGTGTAACAGGGGAGGCTCAGGTGTAACAGGTGAGGCTCAGGGGAGGCTCAGGTGTAACAGGGGAGGCTCAGGTGAGGTTCAGGTGTAACAGGGGAGGCTCAGGTGTAACAGGTGAGGCTCAGGTGAGGCTCAGGTGTAACAGGTGAAGTTCAGGTGAGGTTCAGGTGTAACAGGTGAGGCTCAGGTGAGGTTCAGGTGTAACAGGTGAGGTTCAGGTGTAACAGGTGAGGCTCAGGTGAGGTTCAGGTGTAACAGGGGAAGTTCAGGTGAGGTTCAGGTGTAACAGGGGAGGTTCAGGTGTAACAGGGGAGGCTCAGGTGAGGTTCAGGTGTAACAGGTGAGGCTCAGGTGTAACAGGTGAGGCTCAGGTGTAACAGGTGAGGTTCAGGTGAGGTTCAGGTGTAACAGGTGAGGCTCAGGTGAGGTTCAGGTGTAACAGGGGAGGCTCAGGTGAGGTTCAGGTGTAACAGGGGAGGCTCAGGTGAGGTTCAGGTGTAGCAAGGTGAAGTTCAGGTGTAACAGGTGAGGTTCAGGTGAGGCTCAGGTGTAACAGGTGAGGTTCAGGTGAGGTTCAGGTGTAACAGGGAGGCTCAGGTGTAACAGGTGAAGTTCAGGTGTAACAGGGAGGTTCAGGTGTAACAGGGGAGGTTCAGGTGTAACAGGTGAGGCTCAGGTGAGGCTCAGGGGAGGCTCAGGTGTAACAGGTGAGGTTCAGGTGAGGTTCAGGTGAGGTTCAGGTGAGGCCCAGCTCAGCCCCAGGTGCCCTCACCGGTGCGGCTGTCCCTGACGAAGCTCTGGATGATGGCGCTCTTCCTGCACAGATCCTCGGCCATGGACGCGCTCGACACCTCCAGGTGCCTCACCTCAAAGGGGAGCTGCAGGTGAGCTCCAGGTGCCACCCCCCGACCCTCCCAGTGCTCCCAGTTTATCCCAGTCCCTCCCAATCCCCTCCCAATCCCCTCCCAGTGCTCCCAGTTTATCCCAGTCCCTCCCAATCCCCTCCCAGTGCTCCCAGTTTATCCCAATCCCCTCCCAATCCCCTCCCAGTCTGTCCCAGTTCCCTCCCAGTTCCTCTCAATCCACTTCAATCCTTCTCCCAGTCCCTCCCAGTGCTCCCAGTTCCTCCCAAACCCTCCCAATCCCATCCCAGTTCCCCCCATTCTCTCCCAGTCCATCTCAGTTCCCTCCCAGTTCTTTCCCAGTCCCTCCCAATCCCCCTAATCCACTCCCAGTCCCCTCCCAGTGCTCCCAATCCCCTCCCAGTCTCTCCCAATCCCTCCCAGTTTATCCCAGTCCCTCCCAGTTCTTTCCCAGTCCCTTCCAATCCCCCCCAGTCCCCTCCCAGTGCTCCCAATCCCTCCCATTTTATCCCAGTTTATCCCTCCCAGTTCTTTCCCAGTCCCTCCCAGTCCCCCCCAGTTTATCCCAATCCCCCCCAGTCCCCCCCAGTCCCTCCCAGTTTATCCCAGTCCCTCCCAATCCCTCCCAGTCTCTCCCAATCCCCTCCCAATCCCTCCCAGGTCTATCCCAGTCCCCCCCAGTTTATCCCAGTCCCTCCCAGTGCTCCCAGTCCCCCTCCCAATCCCACCCCAGTCCCTCCCAGTTTATCCCAGTTCTATCCCAGTTCCCTCCCAGTCCCTCCCAATCCCTCCCAGGTCTATCCCAGTCCCCCCCAGTTCTATCCCAGTTCTATCCCAGTCCCTCCCAGTCCCCCCCAGTCCCTCCCAGTCCCCCCCAGTTTATCCCAATCCCGCCCCAGTCCCTCCCAGTCCCCCCCAGTTTATCCCAGTTTATCCCAGTCCCCCCGCACCTTCTCCTCCAGCAGCCACCGCTCCTGCTGGCTCTGGGCCAGCCTCTGGAACAGCTCCGCCACCTCTGCGGGGGAGAGGCCGCCCCCGGCCGGGACCCCCCCGGCGCTGCCGCCCCCGGGGCTGCCCGAGCCCGACTGCGCCGGGGGCGGGGCCGGGGGCGGGGCCCAACCCCGTCAGGCCACGCCCAACAAAGCCCCGCCCCCGCCGTGAGGCCCCGCCCCAGCCGGGAGGTTCGTTCGTCAAGGGAAAGGGGGAAACGGCCACGCCCACAATGGGTCACAGCCAAGCCACGCCCACATTGGGTCACAGTCAAGCCACGCCCTCAATAAGCCACGCCCACACCGGGTGTATCTGAATTAAGCCACACCCACAGTGCTCTCCCACATTTAAACCACACCCCCATCAAGCCACACCCCAATCAGCTGTGACCACATTAAACCACGCCCACACAGACACACCCTCTTAAGCCACACCCACATTAGGTTACACCCATCTAGGCCATGCCCTCAATAAACCACGCCCAAATTGGGTGTGTCCTACTTAAGCCACCCCCTCTTAAGCCACACAGAGGGGTCACACCCATCTAGGCCACACCCCCTTCAAGCCACACCCCAAATTAGCTGTGCCCTCATTAAACCACGCCCACACAGACACACCCTCTTAAGCCACACCCACATTGGGTCACAACCATTTAAGCCACACCCCCAAATTAGCTGTGCCATCATTAAACCACGCCCACCAAGCCACACCCTCTTAAGCCACACCCCATCACACCCTTTAAAGCCATGGCCACACCCCCAATTATAAATCAAGCCACACCCACCAATTAATAATCCAATTAAGCCACGCCCAAAAAGCCACACCCACACAACCCCACACACACAAACCACGCCCATTCCCAGCCTGAGACCACACCCCTTTTAATAAGCCACGCCCCACCCTGATGCCCCGCCCACTTCCCTGAGGCCCCACCCACCTTGGTGCTTCCGGGGGCGGAGCCATCGCGGCCCAATGAGGACACGGAGCTGCTGTCCCCGCCCGGGCCCCGCCCTGGGGAGGAGCCTCCGTCCAAGCCCAGCTCCTCCAGTCCTGGGGGACCCCAAAACCCATCAGGGACCCCCCAAACCCCATCAGGGACCCCCCAAAATCCATCACGGACCCCAAAATCCATCAGGGACCCCCCAAAATCCATCGGGGACCACCCAAAATCCATCAGGGACCCCCCAAAATCCATCAGGGACCACAAAATCCCATCAGGGATGCCCCTACCCAAATTTTGGGGATCCCCCCTCCCCAAATTTTAAAGTAACGCTCGCCCAAATTTTGGGATTCTCCCCCCAAAATTTCAGGGTTACCCTCTCCCAAATTTTGGGATTCTCCCCCCAATTTTTGGTGTTTCTTCCCCGAATTTTTGGGGTTTGCTTCCTCCAATTTTGGGCTTCTCCACCACTCAAATTTTGGGGTTCCCCCCTCCCCAATTTTTTGGGTTACACTCCCCAAATTGTGGGGTTCTCTCCCCCGACCCAAATTTTGAGGTTCTCCTCCAAATTTCGGGATTTCCCCCCCCAAATTTTGGGGATTCTCCTCCCAATTTTTGGGGTTACCTTCCCCCAAATTTAGGGGATCTCTCCCCAACTTTTGGGGTTCCCCCCCCGCCCCATATTTTGGGATTCTCCCCCCAATTTTTTGGGGTTCCCTCCCCCAAACTTTGTAATTCCTCCCACTCAAATTCTGCGATTTTCCCCCCAATTTTTGGTGTTTCTTCACCAAATTTAGGAATTCTCTCCCCAATTTGTGGGGTTCCCCCCCCAACCCCATATTTTTGGGATTCCCCCCCAATTTTTGGGGTTCCCCCCACTCAAATTCTGCGATTCTCCCCCCAATTTTTTGGGATTCCCCCCCCAATTTTTGGTATTTCTTCACCCAATTTAGGGGTTTTCTCCCCTGAAATTTTGGGGCTACCCTCACCCAAATTTTGGGTTTCTCCTCCCAATTTTTGGGATTCTCCTCCCAATTTCTGGGGTTACCTTCCCCCAAATTTAGGGGATCTCTCCCCAACTTTTGGAGTCCCCCCCCCCCACCCCATACTTTGGGATTCCCCCCCCAATTTTTGGTGTTTCTTCACCAAATTTAGGGGTTTTCTCCCTTGAAATTTTGGGATTCTCCTCCCAATTTTTGGGGTTCCCTCCCCCAAATTTTGTCGTTCCCCCCCACTCAAATTCTGCGATTCTCCCCCCAATTTTTTGGGATTCTCCCCCAAAATTTCATGGTAACCCCCCCCAAATTTTGGAATTCTCTCCCCAACTTGTGGGGCTTCTCCCCTGAAATTTTGGGATTCTCCCCCCAATTTTTGGGGTTCCCTCCCCCAAATTTTGTCGTTCCCCCCCCCCCTCAAATTCTGGGATTCTCCCCCCAATTTTTGCTCTTTCTTCACCAAATTTTGCCCTCCTCCCCCCGCCAAATTCTCCTGATTTTCCCCTCCATTTTTCTACTCACCCTCCCCTAAATTTTGACATTTTTTGGGGTCCCCCCCTCCCCATCCCTCCCCGAATTTTGGGGTCCCCCCTGACCCGAGCGGGCCCTGCTGGGCACCAGCAGCTCCTGCAGCCGCTCCTGCAGCCGCTCCCCCCGGCGCCGCTCCAGCTGCAGCTGCCTCCTCAAATCCTTCAGCTGAGACAGGGGGGAAATTTCGGGGTTTTTGGGGGTCTTTAGGAACCCCCCAAATCCCTGGGGGGGTCCCCAAAAGGTTTGGGGGGTCCCCGAAGCCGCCCCGGGGTCGCTCACGGCGGCGCTGCCTTTCTTCTCCAGGATGCGCTGCCCGTCCCGCACGTCCTTCAGCTCCTGGGGGGATTTTGGGGGTTTTGGGGATTTTTGGGGGTCGTGAGAGGGATTTTGGGGGATTAAAATGGGATTTGGGGTGATTTTTGGGGGTCGTGAGAGGGATTTTGGGTGATTTTTGGGGGTTACAACTGGATTTGGGGTAATTTTTGGGGGTTACAAGGGGATTTTTTTAGAGTTTTAGGGGGAGTTCTGCAGCTCCTGGGGGGAGTTTTTGGGGGGTTGTGAGAGGGATTTTTGGGGGTTTTTAAAGGATTTTGGGTGATTTTTGGGGGTTTTAAAGGGATTTTGGGTGATTTTTGGGGGTTACAAGAAAATTTGGGGCAGTTTTGGAGAGGTTTGGGGGGGATTTTTCAGCTCCTGGGGCGATTTTTGGGGGGTTTTTGGGGCTATCCTGAGGGATTTTTGGGGATCATGAGAGGGATTTTGTGGGATTACAATGGGATTGGGTGATTTTTGGGGGTTACAAGGGGATTTTTTTTAGAGTTTTAGGTGGGGTTCTGCAGCTCCTGGGGGGATTTTGGGGGGATTTTTGGGGGTCGTGAGAGGGATTTGAAGGGGTTTTAAAGGGATTTTGGGTGATTTTTGGGGGATTACAACGGGATTTTGGGTGATTTTTTGGGGGTTACAAGGGGATTTGGGGCAGTTTTGGAGGGGTTTAGGGGATTTTTGGGGGGTTTTTGGGGGGTTTTTGGGGGTTTTTTGGGGGTTTTGGGGAGGGTCCTGAGGGATTTTTGGGGGTGGTGAGAGGGATTTGGAGGGGTTTTAAAGGGATTTTGAGTGATTTTTGGGGGGATTACAACGGGATTTTTTTAGAGTTTTAGGGGGAGTCCTGCAGCTCCTGGCGAGGGGTTGGGGGATTTTGGGGGGACATGAGAGGGATTTTGGGGCATTACAATGGGATTTTGGGGGATTTTTGGGGGTTTTGGGGGGGTCATGAGAGGTCGTGAGAGGGATTTTGGGGGGTTACAATGGGATTTGGGGTGATTTTGGGGGTTACAAGGGGATTTGGGGCAGTTTTGGAGGGGTTTAGGGGGATTTTGGGGTGGTTTTAGGGGATTTTGGGGCCGGTTTTGGGGCCGTTTTAGGGCTGTTTTTAGGGGATTGTGTGGCTGTTTTAGGACATTTTGTGGCCATTTTAGGGGATTTTGGGGCCGTTTTGGGGGATTTTGGAGCGGTTTTAGGGGATTTTGGGGCTGGTTTTGGGGCCGTTTTAGGGCTGTTTTAGGGCATTTTGTGGCCGTTTTGGGGATTTTGGGGCCGTTTTGGGGATTTTGGGGTGGTTTTAGGGGATTTTGGGGCTGGTTTTGGAGGGGTTTTTTAGGGCTGTTTTAGGGGATTTTGGGGCTGTTTTAAGGGATTGTGTGGCTGTTTTAGGGGATTTTGGGGCCGTTTTAGGGTATTTTTAGGGCCATTTTGGGGGATTTTAGGGCCGTTTTGGGGGATTTCAGGGCTGTTTTTAGGGGATTTTGGGGCTGGTTTTGGGGCCATTTTAGGGCTGTTTTGGGGCCGGTTTTGGGGCCGTTTTAGGGCATTTTGGGGCCATTTTGGGGCCGTTTTAGGGGATTTTAGGGCCATTTTAGGGTATTTTGTGGCCATTTTAGGGGATTTTGGGGCCGTTTTGGGGCATTTTGGGGCCGTTTTGGTGGATTTTGGGGCCGTTTTTGCAGGTTTTGGGGCCATTTTGGGGCGGTTTTAGGGGATTTTGGGTCCCACCTGTCTCAGGGCGCGTCCCTCGGCCTCGTGCAGCTCCCGCAGCCGCTGCTCCTCCCCCAGCGCCGCCCGCAAGCTGCCCCAGCTCCCTCCTGGGGGACATTGGGGACATTTGGGGACAATTTGGGACAATTTGGGGACAATTTGGGGACATCTGGGGACATTTAACGCAAAATCTCCCCACAATTTACCCCAAAATTTACCCCAAAGTTCGCCAAATTTTCCAAAACTTTACCCCGAATTCCCCCAAAATTTACCCCAAATCTCCCCAAAACTTACCCCAAAGTTCCCCAAATTTCCCAAAAATTTACCCCAAATTCCCCCCAAAACCTCCCCATATTCCCCAAAATTTACCCCAAGCTTCCCCCAGAATTTACCCCAAATTGCTCCAAACCCTCCCCAAAATTTACCCCAGATTCTGCCCGAAACCTCCCCAAATCTTACCCCAAATCTCCCCCAAAAATATCCAAAATCCCTCAAATTTCCCGCAAAATTTCCCCCAAAATCTCCCCAAAATTTCCCCCCCAGTCCCCCCAAAATTCTCCCCAAATCTCCGCCCAAAAATATCCAAAATCCCCCAAAATTTCCTGCAAAATTTCCTGCAAAATTTCCCCCAAATTTCCTGCAAAATTTCCCCCAAATCTCCTCAAAATTTACCCCAAATTCCCCCCAAATCTCCCCCCAAAAATATCCAAAATCCTCCAAAATTTCCTGCAAAATTTCCCACAAATCCTCCCCAAATCTTACCTCAAATCTCTGCCCAAAAATATCCAAAATCCCCAGATTTCCCACAAAATTTTCCCCCAAATTTCCCACAAAATTTCCCCCAAATTCCCCTAAATTTTCCCCAAAAATCTCCCCAAAATTTCCCCCAACACTCCCCAAATCTTACCCCAAATCTCCGCCCAAAAATATCCAAAATCCCTCAAATTTCCTGCAAAATTTCCCCCAAAATCTCCCCAAAATTTACCCCCAAATCTCCTCAAAATTTCCCCCAAATCTCCTGCAAAATTTCCCCCAAATCCCCCCAAAATTTCCCCCAAAATTTCCCCCAAAATTTCCCCCAAAACCTCCCCAAAATTCCCCAAATCTCCTCAAGATGCCCCCAAAATTTACCCCAAAATCTTACCCCAAATCTCCCCAAAAAAATATCCAAAATCCCCCAAAATTTCCTGCAAAATTTCCGCCAAATCTCCCCCAAATTTCCCCCAAAATCTCCCCAAATCTTACCCCCAAATCTCCTCCAAAAAATATCCAAAATCCCCCAAATTTCCCGCAAAATTTCCCCTAAATCTCCCCAAAATTTCCCCCAAAATCTCCTCAAAATTTACCCCAAATCTCCGCCCAAAAATATCCAAAATCCCCCAAATTTCCTGCAAAATTTCCCCCAAATCGCCCCAAAATTTCCCCCAAAATCTCACCCAAAATTTACCCCAAATCCCCCCAAATTTCCCCAAATCCCCCCAAATATATCCAAAATCCCCAAAATTTCCCGCAAAATTTCCCCCAAAATTCACCCAAAATCTCCTCAAAATTTCCCCCAAATCCCCCCCCAAAAATATCCCCCAAATCCCCCAAATTTCCCACAAAATTTCCCCCCAAAATCTCCCCAAAATTCCCCAAAATCTCCCGCAAAATTTCCCCCAAAATTTACCCAAATTTCCCCCAAATCCTCCCCAAATCTTACCTCAAATCTCCGCCCAAAAATATCCAAAATCCCCCAAATTTCCCGCAAAATTCCCCCCAAATTCCCCTAAATTTCCCCAAAATTTCCCCCAAAATCTCCCCAAATTCCCCAAATTTCCCCAAATTCACCCCAATCCCAGCTGACCTCGAGCTGCCCCCGCTGCTGCTCCTGCTCCTCCCTCAGCCGCTCCTGGAGGGGGGGGGGCACAGGGCGAGGATTTTGGGGGGTCCCCAACGTTTGGGGGAGGGGAGGGGGACCCCAAAAGTGGGAGGGGTCTGGGGGAGGGGGAGGGGAGGGTTTGGGGTCACCTGGGCGGCCTCGGCCTCGAGCAGGCGCTGACGGAGCTGATCCCGCTCACCTGAGCACACCTGGAACCCCAAAATGAGCATGGGGACCCCAAAATGAGCATGGGGAGCCCAAAATGGCCATGGGGACCCCAAAATGAGCATGGGGACCCCAAAATGAGCATGGGGAGCCCAAAATGAGCATGGGCACCCCAAAATGGCCATGGGGAACCCAAAATGTGCATGGGCACCCCAAAATGGTCATGGGGACCCCAAAATGGCCACGGGGAACCCAAAATGGCCACGGGGACCCCAAAGTATCCATGGGGACCCCAAAACGGCCATGGGGACCCCGAAATGTGCATGGGGACCCCAAAACGGCCATGGGGACCCCAAAATGGCCATGGGGAACCCAAAATGAGCATGGGGACCCCAAAATGGCCATGGGGACCCCAAAATGAGCATGGGGACCCCAAAATGGCCATGGGCACCCCAAAATGGCCACGGGGACCCCAAAATGGCCATGGGGACCCCAAAATGAGCATGGGGAGCCCGAAATGGCCATGGGGACCCCAAAATGAGCATGGGGACCCCAAAATGTGCACGGGGACCCCAAAACGGCCATGGGGACCCCAAAATATCCATGGGGACCCCAAAAATGGCCATGGGGACCCCAAAATGGTCATGAGGACCCCAAAATGAGCATGGGGAGCCCAAAATGAGCACGGGGAGCCCAAAATGAGCATGGGGAACCCAAAATGTGCATGGGCACCCCAAAATGAGCATGGGGACCCCAAAATGGCCACGGGGACCCCAAAATGGCCATGGGGACCCCAAAAGGAGCATGGGCACCCCAAAATGGCCATGGGGACCCCAAAATGAGCATGGGGACCCCGAAATGGCCATGGGGACCCCGAAATGGTCACGGGGAACCCAAAACCCCCCCAGGAACCCCAAAATATCCATGGGGACCCCAAAATGTCCAGGGGCACCCCGAAATGTGCATGAGCACCCCAAAATGAGCATGGGCACCCCAAAATGAGCATGGGGACCCCAAAATGAGCATGGGGAGCCCAAAACGGCCATGGGGACCCCGAAATGAGCATGGGCACACCCAAAATGGCCATGGGGACCCCAAAATGTGCATGGGCACCCCAAAATGAGCATGGGCACCCCAAAATGGCCACGGGGACCCCAAAATGAGCATGGGCACCCCAAAATGGCCACAGGGACCCCGAAATATCCATGGGGACCCCAAAGTATCCATGGGGAGCCCACAATGCCATGGGGACCCCGAAATGAGCATGAGCACCCCAAAATGGCCATGGGGACCCCAAATCCCTTGAAATCCCCCCCAAACCTCCCCCAAGACCCCCAAAATCCCCCCCCGAACCCCCCCAGGACCCCCAAAATCCCCTTAAATCCTCCAAAGAGCCCCAAAATCCCTCCCAAGACCCCCAAAATCCCCCCCAGATACCCCAAATCCCCCCAGACCCCCGAAATCACCCCAGGATCTCCAAATTCCCCCCCCAGACCCCTGAAATCCCCCCCCAATCTCCCCCAAAATCTCCCCCAGGACCCCCCCAAAACCCCCCCAAATCCCCCCAAACCCCCGAAAATTGCCCCCAGACCCCCCTAAATCCCCCCCAGGACCCCCCCAAATCCCCCCAAATCCCCCCCAAATTCCCCCGTACCTGCAGTTCCCTCTCCAGGTTCTCTCTCTGGTTCTGCTTCTCCTGCAGCTCCCGGGCCTGGGCCTCGCTCAGCTCCCGCAGCCCCCGCTGGGCCTGCCCCAAAAATCAGCCCAAAACCACCTCAAAAACAGCCCAAAACAGCCCCAAAACAGCCCAAAAACAGCCAAAAACACCTCAAAAACAGCCCCAAAACAGCCCAAAAACAGCCCAAAAACCACCTCAAAAACAGCCCCAAAACAGCCCCAAAAATGTCACAGGAACAGCCCAAAAACAGCCCAAAAACACCTCAAAACCAGCCCCAAAAACAGCCCAAAAACACCTCAAAAACAGCCCCAAAACAGCCCAAAACCAGCCCCAAAACAGCCCAAAAACACCTCAAAAACAGCCCCAAAACAGCCCAAAAATGTCACAGGAACAGCCCAAAAACACCTCAAAAAACAGCCCCAAAACAGCCCCAAAACACCTCAAAAACAGCCCCAAAACAGCCCCAAAACAGCCCAAAAACAGCACATGAACAGCCAAAAACAGCCAAAAACACCCTAAAAACACCCCAAAAATGTCACAGGAACAGCCCAAAAATGTCACAGGAACAGCCCCAAAAATGTCACATGAACAGCCCAAAAAACAGCCCAAAAACACCTCAAAAACACCCCAAAAATGTCACAGGAACAGCCCAAAAACACCCCATAAACCAGCCCAAAACCAGCACATGAACAGCCCAAGAACCAGCTCAAAAACATCCCAAAAATATCCCATGAACACCCCAAAAACCACCCCAAAAACATCACATGAACAGCCCCAAAACCACCCCAAAACCACCCCAAAAACATCATATGAACAGCCCAAAAAACACCTCAAAAACCACCCCATAAAACATCCCAAAACCATCCCATAAACAGCTCAAAACCACCCCATAAACACCCCAAAAAACACCCAAAACCCATCCCATAAACACTCCATGAATACCCCAAAACCCATCCCATAAACACCCCAGAAACCACCCATAACACCCCAAAACACCCCAAAACACCCCAAAACCACCCCATAAACATTCAGGGCTCACTGGGGGTTCTGTAGGATCTCTATGGGGCCTCTATGGGGCCTGTAGTGTCTACAGGGTCTCTATAGGGTCTCTATGGGGTCTAGAGGGTCTGTAGGGTCTCTATGGGGTCTCTATAGTGTCTATAGGGTCTCTATGGTCTTTATAGTGTCTATAGGGTCTATAGGGTCTATAGGATCTCTATAGGGTTTCTATAGGTCTGTGAGGTCTCTATGGGGTCTCTATGGGGTCTATAGGGTCTCTATGGGGTCTCTATAGGGTCTCTATGGGGTCTATGGGGTCTGTGGGGTCTCTATAGGGTCTCTATGGGGTCTCCATGGGGTCTCCATGAGGTCTCCATAGGGTCTATAGGGTCTCTATGGGGTCTCTATGGGGTCTATGGGGTCTATAGGGTCTCTATGGGGTCTCTATAGGGTCTGTAGGGTCTATAGGGTCTCTAGGGTCTCTATGGGGTCTCCATGGGGTCTCCATGGGATCTCTATAGGGTCTCTACAGGGTCTCCATAGGGTCTCTATGGGGTCTCTATGGGGTCTATAAGGTCTCTCTGGGGTCTCTATAGGGTCTCTATAGGGTCTCTATGGGGTCTCTAGGGTCTCCATGGGGTCTCCATGGGGTCTCTATGGGGTCTCTATAGGGTCTCTCTGGGGTCTCTATGGGGTCTATGGGGTCTGTGGGGTCTCTATAGGGTCTCTATGGGGTCTCCATGGGGTCTATGGGGTCTCTATAGGGTCTCTATGGGGTCTGTGGGGTCTCTATGGGGTCTCTATAGGGTCTCCATGGGGTCTCTGTGGGGTCTCTATAGGGTCTCCATAGGGTCTCCATGGGGTCTATGGGGTCTCTATAGGGTCTATGGGGTCTCTCTGGGGTCTCCATAGGGTCCCATCCCCACCTCAGTGGCCGCCTCCAGCTCCTGCTGCAGCCGCCGGCCCCGAGCGCGCAGCTCCTGCAGCTCCTGCAGCTCCTGCAGCTCCTGCAGCTCCTGACGGGCTCTGGGGCACCCCAAAAACATCAGGGACACCCCAAAAGAATATCCCAAAAACACACTGGGACACCCCAAAAACATCTTGGGATATGCCAAAGACACCCCAAAAACATCAGGGACACCCCAAAACCACCCCAAAACACCCCAAAAACATCCCTGGATATCCCAAAAACCACCCCAAAACATCCTGGGATACCCCAAAATCCACCTGGGACACCCCAAAACCATCCTGGGACACCCAAAGAACACCTGGGATACCCAAAACCACCCCAAAACATCAGGGACACCCCAAAAACATCTTGAGATATCCCAAAGACACCCCAAAAAACATCAGGGACACCCCAAAAACCACCCCAAAAACATCCTGGGATATCCCAAAACCAGCCCTAAAGCATCCTGGGAGATCCCAAAAACATCCCCAAACTACCCCAAAATATCATCAGGGACACCCCAAAATCCACCTGGGACACCCCAAAATCCACCTGGGATACCCCAAAACATCAGGGACACCCCAGAAACACCCCAAAAACATCAGGGACACCCCAAAACCAGGCTGGGATATCCCCAGACCACCCCAAAAACATCCTGGGATACCCCAAAACATCCTGGGATATCCAAAAACCTGCCCTAAACCATCAGGGACACCCCAGAAACATCCCAAAAAACACCATCAGGGACACCCCAAAACCATCCTGGGACACCCCAAAACATCCCTGGATATCCCAAAATCCACCTGGGATACCCCAAAATCACCCCAAAACCATCCTGGAATATCCCAAAAACATCCCCAAACTACCCCAAAACATCATCAGGGACACCCCAAAACATCCCAAAAACATCCCTGGATATCCCAAAACCACCCCAAAATCATCCTGGGACACCCCAGAAATACCCAAAACATCCCAAAAACCACCCCAAAAACATCAGAGACACCCCAAAAACCATCCTGGGATATCTCAAAATCACCCCAAAATCCACCTGGGACATCCCAAAACATCAGGGACACCCCAAAAACCACCCCAAAATCATCCTGGGACACCCCAAAACCAGCCCT